>UESW01003492.1:0-40904 GCA_900491605.1 Calamus simplicifolius
TAGCAAATCCATAAAGTGATTTCAATTTTAGTGATCATGTGACTTTCACATGAAGTGCCTTGGCCAAGGTCTTGCTAAATTGAAACACAAGCATTTCTCCTTTTAACGGGATAGGTCAAATTCCATCTTGATCCACAACTGACTACCACAAGTACTTGACTGCACCCAGTAACCTTTCGTAGCTGGATTAGAAATCCAGGTGGTCCGGCACCTAAGTACAATGAGTTGCTTGTAAGCCACTGGTTGTGATCTTCAGGTCTGAAGGATACTTATACCTATATCTTCTCGGATTAACTCTTGACAGTAGAGTATCCGAAAATGAGTCACGTTCGGTGAAATGTACTCCTACACTTTCACCTGTATGTCATACCAGTGTCTCTACACTCCTTGGTTAAGAGGACAACCAACAAATATGATATACAACGTCCTATAATTGATAGTACTATGGCCCTGTCATAGTATATCATTTGGTCGCGAACTCTTTTAAGGACCTTCAAAGATAAATCCTCCTTTATCGTGAAGGAAGATCCTAAGGGCTTCATTACTTTCAGGAGTATTAAGAAGATGTTCTTGTAATGAATAAACTGCCAAATAACTTTTATTAATATATCAATTTATATACAATTTACATCAGCACAATCATCAAATGATTGGCTTTAGGATACAATTCCCAACAAACTCCCACTTAGCCTAAAGCCACTCATTACAGTATCTAATACCCATCTTCAACTTATAGTTGTCAAACTCCTTGATGCTGAGTGCTTTAGTAAATGGGTCACCTAGGTTTTCCTTTCCATCAATCTTCTGAAGATTTATGTCACCTCGGTCTACAATCTCTCGAATAAGATGAAACCGGCGCAGTATGTGCTTGGTGCGCTGATGTGCTCGTGGTTCCTTTGCTTGAGCTATGGCACCAGTGCTGTCACTGTACAACAGGACTGGTCCATCTATGGAAGGTGTCACTCCAAGCTCGGAGATGAACTTTCGCAGCCACACAGCTTCTTTCGCAGCATCTGATGCAGCGATGTACTCTGCCTCGCACACCGAATCTGCCACTGTATGTTGCTTGGAACTTTTCCAGCAAACAGCTCCACCATTTAGGATAAACACGAAACCCGATACACTTTTGCTATCATCATGATCTGATTGAAAACTGGAATCAGTATATCCAACAAGTTTCAAATCAGACTCTCCATAGACTAACCACTGGTCCTTAGTATTTCTCAAATACTTAAGGATTGTCTTAACAACTTGCCAGTGTTTTTCTCCTGGATCAGATTGGTATCTACTCACTACTCCTAGTGAGTATGCCACATCTGGTCTTGTACATGTCATGGTGTACATAATCGATCCTACTGCCGAAGCATATGGATTCGACTCATACGTTCTCTTTCATTAGGAGTTGTCGGACAATCCTTCTTAGAAAGATGAATTCCATGGCCTATCGGAAGATAGCCTTTCTTGGAATTCTCCATGCTAAACCTCTTTAGCACTGTGTCAATGTACGTAGATTGGGATAAACCAAGCATCCTCTTAGATCTATCTCTATAGATCTTCATCCCTAGGATGTATGATGCTTCTCCCAGATCTTTCATGGAGAATTGTGATGATAACCATGTCTTTATTCCTTGTAATGCAGGGATATCATTCCCGATTAAGAGAATATCATCCACATATAATACAAGAAATACAATAACGAAATCGTTAGCCCATTTATAAATGCAAGGTTCTTCTTTATTCTTAATAAAGCCATAAGATTTGATCACTTTATCAAATCGTATGTTCCAACTCCTAGATGCTTGCTTAAGTCCATAAATAGACTTCTGTAGCCTGCACACTTTAGACTCGTCTTCAGATATAAAACCTTCAGGCTGTATCATATACACCTGTTCTTCTAAATCACCATTTAGAAAAGCGGTTTTAACATCCATCTGCCAAATCTCATAATCGAAGTGTGCTGCTATAGCTAGCATAATCCGAATGGATTTCAGCATTGCCACAGGAGAAAACGTTTCGTCATAGTCAATACCATAACGTTGACGATACCCCTTGGCAACCAGACGTGCTTTATAGGTCTCAACCTTTCCGTCTGCGCCTCTTTTCCTCTTGAAAACCCACTTACACCCTATGGGTTTTATCCCTTCGGGTGGGTCAACTAATGTCCATACATTATTGTCCTTCATGGAATCAAGTTCGGATTTCATGGCATCAAGCCATTTATTAGAGTCAGTCCTTTGCATAGCATCCATATAGGTGATCGGATCCTCGTTGTTCTCATCGAGTTCAACAGGATCATCGTTCTGGACCAAGAAACCTAAGTATCTGTCCGGTTGATGTGGTACTCTACCAGATCGCCTTAATGGTGCATCTAAAATGGGTTTTGAGTTTGATCTAATCAACTCAGATTCTAAGGGTTCACTGGTTTGTGTTGTTCCTTCTACTTGATGAACTTCCTCAAGTTCAACATTAGAGCTATTTGTTCCTTCACTAAGGAACTCCTTTTCAAGAAAAACTGCTCTATTACTAATGAACAACTTTTGTTCTTCAGTATTGTAGAAGTAATATCCTTTGGTTTCTTTCGGATAGCCGATGAAAAAATATTTGTCAGATTTGGGTTCAAGTTTGTCTGATTTTGCACGTTTCACATAAGCCGGACACCCCCAGACTCTCAGATAGGTAATAACCGGTTTATGTCCATACCACATCTCATGTGGAGTTTTAGAAACAGACTTACTTGGAACCTTATTAAGAATATGACAAGCTGATTCTAATGCGTATCCCCAAAATGATATTGGCAAGCTTGCAAAACCCATCATGGACCGAACCATGTCTAACAGAGTTCGATTCCTTCTTTCCGACACACCGTTATGTTGCGGTGTTCCAGGAGGAGTCCATTGGGAGAGAATCCCATTCTCCTTTAAATATGTCACAAATTCATTGGAAAGGTATTCGCCTCCTCGATCTGATCGAAGGGTCTTAATACATTTTCTGTTTGTTTTTCTACTTCTTTATGATATAGTTTGAACATTTCAAACGATTCAGATTTATGTCGCATAAGATAGACATAACCGAACCTAGAAAGGTCGTCTGTAAAAGTAATGAAGTAGTAATATCCACCTTTGGCACAAGTGCTCATTGGTCCACATACATCAGTATGTACTAGACCCAATAGCTCTTTGGCTCTTTCACCTTTTCCAGTAAAAGATGACTTGGTCATTTTACCAAGAAGACATGATTCACAGGTAGTTAATGATTCACAATCATCAACTCGAAGGATGCCCTCCTGAGTTAACCTGTTTAATCTGTTCTTATTGATATGACCCAGCCGATGGTGCCAAAGATAAATATCTGTGACATCAGTTGTTCTAGGGCGCTTACTTGATTGTACACTACATTCACAGGCTGTGATAATATATAAATGCCATTAGATAAATGCCCAGTCATTACAGTGACTCCATTCATAATGATATTCAAAGTAACATCCTTTATTGAAATTTCATAATTACTTTTGGCCAGAAGGCCTACAGAAATTACGTTCAACAAGAACGTTGGGCAAAAATGACAATCATTTAGTATAATGACATTTCTATTGAAAACTATTTCAAGAACTCCTAATGCCAGTACTGGAACTAATCTTCCATCGCCGACATTAAGGAATCTTTCATTGTCCTCAAATCTTCTGGTGACCTGTAGTCCCTGCAATGAATTGCAAATGTTAAAAGGACTCCCGGTATCCAATACCCAGGTCTGATTATCATATACAGAAAAATTACAAGGTGTTATCATATAAATACCTTGTTGAGCAACATCTTGCTCCTTTTTCTTCTTTGGCCTGTTTGGATCAAGTGTGGCAATGTAAAGAGGACAGTTCCTCTTCCAGTGCCCTTGCATCTTGCAGTGAAAGCATTCAGCTTGACTTTTATCAACTTTCTTCTTCTGCATCTGACCCCTTATAGATGTCCTAGCATGTTGCACCTTTTATTATTCTTTTTCTTCTTCCCTTTCCCAAAGGGTTTACGCCCTACCTTAGATCCTTCAACCACATTAACCAAACCCTTAGAGAGCTGGTTATCCTTCTCAAAGTTCTGTAACAACCCCAACAAACCGTGGTAGTTGACTGCAGGCTTTGTCATTCGAAAATGAGTAAGGAAAGGTCGGAAGGATGGAGGCAAGGAATTCAGGATCGCATCTTTTCCCAACTGCTCATGTAAGGGAAAGCCGAGCTTGCTTAGGAGTTCTATCTTCTCGATCATGTACAATACATGATCAGTGACAGGAGATCCATCCCTCATTCGAGCATTGAAAATAGCACAACTAGTCTTGTGCCTTTCAACATCGTCGGGTGTGCCGAAAGATTCATTCAACGCTTGAATGATTTCTTCTGGCTGAGCATTCTCGAACCGGCGACCGAATTCATCGTTCATTGCTGCTAGCATGATACAACGCACGCTAGTTCTATCATTGAGCCACTTCTGATAAGTGTCTCTCTCAGAACTTTGGGTGTTTGCATCAGGTATCTTTGGTGCAGGATTATTCAGAATATATAGAATCCTCTCATGCTCAAGGACGATCTTAAGTTTTCTGAACCAGCTATTGAAATTGGAACCATTCAACTTGTCACTATCCAATAGGGACCTTAATGATAAATTAGTGGCCATGTTCTGCATAAGGAAAAACTAAAGTTTATTAGTATATAAATTGATTCAGTCTAAAGACTTGGACTTTAGTCTAAAGATTCTCCCACTATTTTGTTCAAATTGGCAGCCTCTACACCCCAATTCGAAGAATTATTCTTAATTCTTTAGCGGGCACTAAGATCTACATAAACTACATACAGGCCCAAGTGAAGCTTGGCTAACCCATATGCATCTAAGAGTAGGTTCAAAACCAATTGTTTCCCCAAACAATTCTTAGTGTTCAGTTTTGCCCCATGTACCTCTTCAGCAGGCATGAAGTGCCTCCACTGAAAGTTCTGGTTAGGTCCAACCATTAAATGATATAATCAGTGTAACCTATCAATAGACAACCAGCCCGAGTGAAGCTCGGCTCACCTGACTGTTTATTTAATAGTTACGCTGACTTATCATATAATGAATGATAATTCGATGGTTGACAAGCACCAGGCATGGAGTGCCTCCAATGATTATCAAGACATCGGACTCATTATCACCCACCTTAATGGGAGGCTATGATCTAGTTATCATATAACTATTTCATTTTAAGGACCTAATAATTTTAGAGGATTTTAATAATGAAGATAAATTGACTAATCAAGTTCTCCCACTGAATCTATGAAATCGGTAGAATGAAACAAGATTAAGTCAGGTTAAGTGGCACCTAAATCAGTCAGACTGATTTCCTTACAGGCATGGGTCAACCCGAATCAGGTAAATGATCTGAATCATAAATGGTTCACCACATTGACCAGGTGAGTGAGATCGATGGGAGGGATATGCCATTAACTCGTTAAAGACGCATCAATACGAGTAGCTCCCAATTAAAAACCATTCGATCGTTGATCCTAGAGCAACTTGCCAACCCACCTTGACATCATATGGTTAACCAATTCTGATTTGACCATCTAAGAGATTCATGCTCAACCACGGAGCCTAATCTACTTCCATTTGGTTTAATCAAAGAGAAGGACATGATCAACTACAACTATTGTTTGATTTAGAGCATTCTTAACCTAATCTAATTAGATTTGAACAAATACTCTTTTAGTCCAGTTGATTTAAACCTTAGGGTCTAACCCTTTATGGACCCGATTTAGCTAACCCAAATGATTTAAATATATTTCATGTTTACATGTCATATATTTCAATCAAGCATCAATGTTACTACTCATAATTCCTATATTTAGATCATATCTAAAAAAATTATGAATAATATTTGACATTCAAATAAAACTCTCATAAATATTTGTATGTTTTATAACATAGACATCATGCCATCATATATCATATCTATGTTTTTATACTAAACATGCAAATATCATGGTTTTATACAACATCAATATGTATCAAATATAAAATATCTTTTGAGAGTGTGTGTAATCTATGTTTTGATGCCAAAGCACAATTTAAATTTTCTTTAAACAAAGCATCAACGATAAAACAATCGCACGGCAATATGTCACAGAATACCTCATTGAATGGGTAATTTGATTTTCAATCCATCTGTGACCTTGTGATAAGTTTTAGCCATAATTACACAATTAATGAGAATATTAATTTACATGCAATAAATTAGATCATTAACGAAACCATGGCTCTGATACCATTTGTAGGGAGAAATAGTCTCCGAGGCATGCATATTTTTAAAAATTGATAACTATTATCATTGCGGAAATTAAAAGATTACAT
The DNA here is from genome assembly GCA_900491605.1 of Calamus simplicifolius. Taxonomy (NCBI): domain Eukaryota; kingdom Viridiplantae; phylum Streptophyta; class Magnoliopsida; order Arecales; family Arecaceae; genus Calamus; species Calamus simplicifolius. The sequence goes on from UESW01003492.1 coordinate 6,366, forward strand.
ATTAATCTATCTAATATGCATCAAGATCATATCTTTGCCTATATATAGGATCGTTTGATCTAAAATATGCATATAAAAACATCAAGATCATATCTTGATCTTCAAGATGACTAGTCACACTTATCTTGAAGCCTGCCTTAAGATCTAGGGATCAAATCACTTACCTTAAGAACAGTAGGTAAATCCTTATTGCTCTGCAGCCGTTCAATCGTCCGGCCTCTAGTATCGTCCACGCGAAGCCCCGAATGATCGATTTCGGGAGTGCTAGCTCGCGGAAAAATAGCTTTGCTGATCTTGAATCCTCTCACTTGAATCTTCCTCCAAGATCCACCAGGCTTCCGCTAACACCAGAATCACCAGGATTTTCTATTCTAACATTTTAGAATTACAATCCACGAAATTTAGAATTACAATCCACGACAAATCGTGTATTGTTGTTCTATTTTTGTTCTGTGTTCTCTGGTGAGGGAATGCCCTCTATTTATAGTCTCATTTAGCCTTGACATTTAATTCTGACATTTAAGAATCCGTCGTTTGGCAAAAGCGAAGAGACGCCGAAGCGCTTGGTTTAATTCCGACGTTCGGAAAAACCAAGGAGTCGCGGCGTTTGGTTTAGTTCCGTCGTTCGGAAAACCAAAGAGACGAGGGATAAATCCGACGTTCGTAAATAAATGTCATGCATTAAATTCTATCTCATGAGATGAGATTTTAGCCATCTCATCATATGAGATCCTATTCGAGAGGTTTGGGTTCTGATCTGAATTTATTGACTTAACCCACATAGATCATGGTCCTAGCCCAAATCAAATTTGGCTAGTCCTGAATCTATTTAAATCCAAATCAAGTCTAATTTCAAATCAATATTTGAAATTGACTTGTCCTTCTAATAGACTTAAACCAAATTGAATCTTATTCAATTGTACTTAACCCAATTGAGATAATTCAATCAATCAAATTGATTAATTAAATCATATACGATTCTCAATCGTTGATCAGCAAATAGATCATCCTAGGAAACTTCTATGCGTGTGACTCTCTAGGTTCGAACCTAAGCCGGTAGCATAGAAACAACTTTCTATACTAATCGATGTGCCCATCTAGCAATGGAACCCGACGTCCGGATAGTCGAAGAGTTGCCGAGCAAACTCCAAGAACCCTAAGAAACAGTTACCGTATAATTCATCCTCTTGACCACAAATGCTAAGGATGGCTTAAGAGCCTGTCAACTCTAAATAGCAAATCCATAAAGTGATTTCAACTTTAGTGATCATGTGACTTTCACATGAAGTGCCTTGGCCAAGGTCTTGCTAAATTGAAACACAAGCATTTCTCCTTTTAATGGGATAGGTCAAATTCCATCTTGATCCAACTGACTACCACAAGTACTTGACTGCACCCAGTAACCTTTCGTAGCTGGATTAGAAATCCAGGTGGTCCGGCACCTAAGTACAATGAGTTGCTTGTAAGCCACTGGTTGTGATCTTCAGGTCTGAAGGATACTTATACCTATATCTTCTCGGATTAACTCTTGACAGTAGAGTATCCAAAAATGAGTCACGTTCGGTGAAATGTACTCCTACACTTTCACCTGTATGTCATACCAGTGTCTCTACACTCCTTGGTTAAGAGGACAACCAACAAATATGATATACAACGTCCTATAATTGATAGTACTATGGCCCTGTCATAGTATATCATTTGGTCGCGAACTCTTTTAAGGACCTTCAAAGATAAATCCTCCTTTATCGTGAAGGAAGATCCTAAGGGCTTCATTACTTTCAGGAGTATTAAGAAGATGTTCTTGTAATGAATAAACTGCCAAATAACTTTTATTAATATATCAATTTATATACAATTTACATCAGTACAATCATCAAATGATTGGCTTAGGATACAATTCCAACACCACTAACTCTGCAATAGCGCGTGGGCGCAACCCGTAACGGCACACGCCTATCACGACTGCCCACCTGCTACTTGTAGCACCGCACTCCACAGGTGGCTGATGAGGAAAGACACCTCTGACTTGCTCAGAGTCGGTTACGACCTGTCGCTGTCAGCCTTGCCCTTCGCCCGCTATCGGATAAGGGCACCTTGAAACTAACCACCTTCTAAAAGCGGGAAAAAGGATCTTCGAACATGTATAAAAGCCCACACTCACAACGAGGAAGGGATCTGAACTCAAGTTCTCTAGCTCTTTCTGCTAGTTTTACTCTTGTATGTTCTCGAGTTGATTACTTGAGCGTCGGAGGGTCCCCACCGGTGCAACCGGTCTCCGAGGACTTTCTTCCAGGAGTCCAACGAGGAGAAGGATCTCCATTTCCCAACATCCGAGGATGGTGACTTGGCGTCAATAGATTGGCACACCAGGTAGGGGGAAGAGAGAAAAGCTTCGAACCCAGTCAGCTGCAGATCTTCTTCCCCTGAGCATTCAGGAAAATGGTGACAATGCGTGCACAGAGGTCTCCACCAGCCATGCTGGGGGGCACCGTCTGGGAGCGGACTTGCCGGTGACCAGTTCCTTTGCTCCCCAAGCCGGCACCCTTGCACCGCTATCAACACCACTGCCGCAGCAGCACCACGAAGACCGGATCGCCGCCCTCATCATGCAAGTTCAGTCGCTGGTGGCGGCGGTCCAAATTTTGCAACAACGGCCGAAGCCACCCTCATCAATCCCGGGGTTGGTCCAACCCAGTTAGCACTGTTTTCGAGGAAGGTCTCCTGTCCAAGAGGCCCGTCACCGCCGCACCTCGCCCAAGCATCATCACCGGGAAGCCTCTAAGAGGCCCCGATCTCCTTCTCCCCATGCCAGCGCCTCCCCCAAGCGGAGGCACGGAAGAGAGGCGGAGCGCACCTGCCTTCACTGCCATCTCTCCTCCCTCGGAATCTTCGAGGGAGGGGTCCTTCGACGGCCAGATAGTTCATCGGGCCAAGCGTCGACTCGATGAGTACAACCAGCGACTGGAGGAGCTTAGCCGTCGGATCACCAACCTGCCGAAGGTGGACTATGACAGCCGACCACCGCTGTTCCATCGCATTATGGAGGAACCGATCTCAGCCCGGTTTCATCTTCCTCAGTTGGACCCATATGACAAGACCACCGACCCCCTGGACCATCTGGAGAGTTACAAGATCCTCGTGCAGGTCCAGGGGGCAACCGACTCTCTTCTCTGCATCGCCTTCCCCACCATCCTGAGGAAGGTTTCCCGAGCCTGGCACTCCCGCCTACTGCCACGGAGTATTAACTCCTTCCGCTAGCTGGAGAGGGCCTTCTTGGCCCATTTTGACACCTGCTAAAAGATACCCAGAGTGACGGATAGTCTATTTTTCGTCCAGCAGAAGGGCGGCGAGTCCCTGCGGAACTACGTCGCTCGATTCAAAGAAGCTGCCCTTGAGATCTACAACCTCAAGGATTCAGTGGCCACCTTGGCCTTGAAGCGAGGACTCCGCCCCTCCTGTTTTGCATACTCACTCGACAAGAAGCCACCCAGCTCCTACACCAAACTCCTGAGCCGGGTGCAAAAGTATATCCGCACCGACGAGGCTGATTCCTCTCAGCGCGAGGCCAATGGTAGCTCCGCCAAGAAGCAGACTCGTCCCGAGCCTATTGAGGTGCATCCCTGGAGGCCCGAGCCTCCCCATCGACCTGACAACCACCCCTGGGCTCTCGCCCCCAGAGACGGTCCATTCACCCCCTTGCTCGCCCCAATATCTTACATTTTGCTTAAGATCGAGGGCGAGTCGTACCTCCAGCGCCCTCCTCCGTTGAACCCGAAGACCCTCTGCAACAAGAACCTATACTGTCGCTTCCACCGGAACCATGGCCACGACACTGACAACTGTCGCCAGTTGAAGAAGATGATAGAGGACCTCATCCAGCGTAGCCATCTGGAAAAATTCATTCAGAGGAGCAACCCGGGCGCACCTGGCCCATCAGCGCCTCCGCCACCAATGATCGACAATGCCTCGATTGAGAAGACGGTGGCGATGATCTTCTGGGAGGCAGGCGGCACGTCCAAGAGGCCAAGGGGGAAGGAGGGGTTAGATTATGTAATTCTCTTTTCTAAAAGGGACCTAGAGGGGGTGGTCAACAAAAATGATGATAGCGTCGTCATGTCTATGACGATCGCTAAACATCCTGTAAAAAGAATCTTAGTTGATAGTGGGAGCTCGATGGACGTTTTGAGTTATGATGCCTTTGTTCGGATGAACCTGTCTCCCAACTCACTTCGGCCTATTACCACACCTTTGATGGGTTTACCAGAGACTCCGTGAGAGTTGAGGGGGAGATCACCCTCCCCGTCATGGCTAGGACACCACCCAGCCAGTGCACAGTTCTCATGAACTTTCTTGTGGTCCGAATTCCCCTCGCTTACAATACCATCCTCGGAATACCCGGGCTAAATCTTCTGGATGCTGTCATCTCGACCAAAAAGTTGCTCGTGAGATTTCCTACTAGCGAAGGCATCGGGGAGATGTGGGAAGAGCAGAACCCGCTACCACTTTACTACCATCTGGCCCCTAGCTCGTAGAGGGTGGTACCTGCACCTGCACCAGAAGCGCTCGACCCTCGAGACTCGGAGAGGAGAGGAGAGCCGACCGAGCATCTACTGGCCTTCCCTTTGGGGGAAGACTCGGCTAGGATGATCCAGATCGGAGCCTTGCTCCCGGAGGAGGCACAGGACCAGCTTCTCGCTTTCCTGCGGGTTAACTCCGACATCTTCGCATGGTCGGCATCCGACATGCCGGGCATCCCTGAGGAAGTAATTACCCACCAGCTTAACATCAAGCCAGAGTGCCGGCCCGTTCGGTAGAAGAACAGGAGTTTTGCCTCCGATCGGCAGAAGGCCATTGATGATGAAGTGCGCAAGCTGTTGACTATCGGCCACATTCGGAAGGTTCACTACCCCGACTGGCTAGCCAACATCGTGATGGTTCGCAAGGCCAGTGGGAGCTGGAGGATGTGCGTGGACTTCACCAACCTCAACAAGGCGTGCCCCAAGGATAGCTTCCCACTGCCTTGGATTGACCAATTGGTGGACGCCATGTCCGGCCACGAGACTCTCAGCTTCATGGATGCCTTCTCGGGGTACAATCAGATTAGGATGGACCCAGCAGATGAAGAGGCAACCTCATTTGTAACCGAGAAGGAAATATATTGCTACAAGGTGATGCCATTCAGGCAGAAGAACGCGGGGGCCACCTACCAGAGGCTAATGAATAAAGTTTTTGAGGACCAGATCGGGCGCAACATGGAGGTATATGTGGATGATATGCTACCAAGAGTACCCGCACCGCCGACCATGTTGTCGACCTTGCGGAGACCTTCGGCAATCTCCGCCAGTATCAGATGAGGTTGAACCCCCGCAAATGTGCCTTCGAGGTTACAGCAGGCAATTTCTTAGGCTTCATGGTGACACAGCGAGGGATCAAGGTGAACCCCAACAAAATCTGCACTATTCTGGACATGAGACCCCCTGCTAACAAGAAGGAGGTGCAGCGCCTGACCGGGAGGGTGGCAGCCTTGAGTCGCTTCTTGTCCAAGTCGGCAGAAAGGTGTCTGCCTTTCTTCAAGGCATTACGCAAGGTCAACGGTTTCGAATGGATGAAGGAGTGCCAAAGGGCCTTTGAGGAGTTAAAGAAGTTTTTATCCACTCCGCCATTGCTGTCTAAGCCAAGGAGCGGAGAGGAGCTTCTCATATATCTTGCAGCCTCCCCCGAGGTCATCAGCTCCGTGCTTGTCCGCATGGATGCTGACGGGTCGCAAAAGCCCATATATTACACCAGTAAGGTGCTTCACGATGCGAAGACCAGGTAGAGAAGATCATTTTCGCCTTAATCGTCTCCGCTTGGCACTTCTGACCCTACTTCCAAGCCCATCTAATTGTAGTGCTCATGGATCAGTCCCTCCGGACCATATTGTCTCGTCCAGACACGTCCGGCCGACTTGCAAAGTGGGCCATCAAGCTGCAAGAATTTGACCTGTCCATCCGTCTGAGATCTGGAATGAAGTCCCAAGTGTTAGCCGATTTCCTCGTCGAGTGCACCTAGGCCGAGGAGCCCCTGGAGGAACCGCATTTGGAGATCCCCGTGGGAGAGGAGGCAGGAGAGGAAGGTTGGATCCTGCATGTGGATGGTGCATCAAACTCCCAAGGGAGTGGGGCTGGTCTTATTCTCACGAGCCCCAAAGGGGAGGCGATGGAGTACGCTCTCCGATTCCTTTTCTCCGCCACCAATAACCAAGCGGAGTATGAAGCCCTGCTAGCAGGGATAAAGCTGGCCGAAGAGCTCGGCGTGAGGCATCTAAGGGCTTTCACTGACTCTCAACTTGTCTCTAGGCAAGTTGCTGAGGAGTATAAGGCCAGAGATCCAATAATGTTCCATTACTTGAGCAAGGTTCAATCCCAAGCCTTCCATTTTGCTTACTTTCGTGTCAGTTACATCCCCAGGGGAGAGAATGCCCAGGTTGATGCACTCTCCCGTTTGGCCACCTTGGTCGACGGGACCTTGGGAAGAACGTATGTGGAACATCTGGAGGTCCCAAGCATTGAAGCCATGGAGGAATCACTGCCGGTCACACAAGAACCCTCTTGGATGGACACTTACGTCTGGTATCTAACCGAGGGCACCCTCCCTGAAGACCCAGCCGAGGCCAGATTACTCAAGCGGTGGGCGCCGAAGTTTTTAATGATGAACGGAAGGCTCTATCGAAGGTCATTCTCGTACCCGGTCCTTCAGTGCGTCGGCCCCATAGAAGCTGATTATATCCTGCGGGAGATCCATGAGGGCATCTGCGGAAGTCATCTGGGACGCAGGGCTATGGCTTATAAAGCCCTACGACAAGGATATTACTGGCTGACCATAAGGGAGGACATCGCCAAACTAGTAGAAGGTGTGATAGCTGCCAGCGTCATGCCAGCATCCAACGATAGCCGACCTCCCAGTTGAGTCCCCTGGTTGCCCCCTGGCCTTTTGCTCAGTGGGGGATGGACATCTTGGGACCATTTCCCCTAGCCTCCGGTCAGCGCAAGTTCCTCCTCGTAGCTGTTGATCACTTCACCAAATGGATCGAGGCCGAGGTGCTGGCCAATATCACCGAAGGCAAGGTGAGGTTTTTTTTCTGGAAATCAATAATATGCAGGTTCGGGCTGCCGCATACCCTCGTCACTGACAATGGTCAGCAATTCGACAATGCACCCTTCAGGGGATTTTGCACCGAGCTGAGCATTCACTAGTGGTTCACCTCCGTCGGGCACCCTCAGACCAATGGCGCTGCCGAGGTGACCAATCGCATCATCCTTCAGGGACTTCGGGCACGGTTGGACACCTTCAAAGGGAGATGGATGGAGGAACTCCCTAACGTGCTGTGGGCCTACCACATAACGCCATGCGCTCCCACCGAAGAGACCTCCTTCAGCCTCATCTTCGGCTCCAAGGCCATCATCCCGATGGAGATGTGCCCCGAGCCCTCGAACGAAGTTGTACAACGAGGAGCACAATGCGGACCAGCTCCGAGCCAGCCTCGATCTCATGGAAGAAGTACATGACCGAGTCCAACTCTGGATGGCTGCTTACCGGCAACAGATAGCCAAGTATTACAATGCTCGTGTCCGCCTTAGGACATTCCTACCGGGAGACCTAGTCCTCCGACGGGCCAAAGTTTCAAAGCCAACGAAAGGCGGAAAGCTGTCGCCAAATTGGGAAGGGCCTTACCGAGTCACCGAAGCCCTCCATCATGGGGTGTACAGAATCAAAGGGCTGGATGGAAAGCCACTCCCGCAAACTTGGAACTCCGATAACCTCCATCGGTATTATCAGTAGTGTACCCCACTCCATATTGAGTTATGCATTTACATTCTTTCAGGCTGCTGCCCCGCGTTCCATATTAATGAAAGCATGCTTAAGTAACCCATCTCTTCAGAAAAAGCCCAAAGACTGGTGTACCACCAGCTCCCAAAAAGCCCGAGGCCAGCTCGACACTTCAAGACCAATGTACCATCAGCACCGCATACCGATATACCACTGGTTCCAAAAAGCTCGAGGCCAGCTCGGCACTTCAGGACCAATGTACCATCGGCATCAAAGACCAGTGTACCACTGGCTCTCAAAAAGCTCGAGGCTAGCTCGGTACTTCAAGACCGATGTACCATCAGCACCGAAAACTGGTGTACCACCGGCTTCCAAAAAGCTCGAGGCTAGCCCGACACTTTAAGACCGATGTACCATCGGCACTGAGGACCGGTATACCATCGGCTCCCAAAAAGCCCGAGATCAACTCGGCACTTTAAGACCGATGTACCATCAGCATCGAAGACCGGTGTACCATCGGGTCCCAAAACGTCCAAGGCCAGCTCGGCACTTCAAAACTGATGTACCATCGGCACCAAAGACCGATGTACCACCGACTCCCAAAAAGCCCGAGGCCAGCTCGGCACTTCAAGACCGATGTACCATTGGCATCGAAGATCGATGTACCACCGGCTCCCAAAAAGCCCAAGGCTAGCTCGGTACTTCAAGATCAATATACCATCGGCACTGAAGACCGATGTACCATTGGCTCCCAAAAAGCCCAAGGCTAGCTCGGCACTTCAAGACCAATATACCATTGGCACCGAAGATCGGTGTACCATCGGCTTCCAAAAAGCCCGAGGCCAGCTCGGCACTTCAAGACCGATGTACCATCAGCACCGAAGACGGTGTACCATTAGCTCCCAAAAAGTCTGAGACCAGCTCGGCACTTCAAGATCGATGTACCATCGGCACCGAAGATCGGTGTACCACTGGCTCCCAAAAAGTCCGAGGCCAGCTCGGCATTTCAAGACCGATGTAACATCAGCACCGAAGACTGGTGTACCATCGGCTCCCAAAAAGCTCGAGGCCAGCTTGGTACTTCAAGACCGATGTACCATCGGCACTAAAGACCATTGTACCACCGGCTCCCAAAAAGCCCGAGGCTAGCTCGACACTTCAAGACCGATGTACCATCGACACCGAAGACCGATGTACCACCAGCTCCCAAAAAGCTCGAGGCTAGCTCGGCACTTCAAGACTGATGTACCATCGGCACCAAAGACCGATGTACCACCAGCTCCTAAAAAGCCCGAGGCCAGCTCAGCACTTCAAGACCAATGTACCATCGGCACCGAAGGTCGGTGTACCATCAGCTTCAAAAAGCTCGAGGCCAGCTCGGCCTTCAAAGACCAATGTACCATCGGCACTGAAGATCGGTGTACCACCAGCTTCAAAAAGCCCGAGGCCAGCTCAGCGCTTCAAAGACCAATGTACCATCGGCATCGAAAATAGGTGTACCATCAGTACTCAACGAATTGAGGTTGGCTGGACCAAGATCAACCTTGGTGCACCCTCTAGGCTCCAACCCTACAAAACGGCTAAGTCGCGGATCTACTGGTAACAGGCTGATGAGTATTATCCCCATCGCCGACGCGACCCCTAAGGGTCCCACATCGGCGAGCTGGGGGGTTATAGTTCCGAAGCACATTTCAACATAAGTTTTCATTGATAAAAAAAGTGCTTACAAAATGCCGACTGAGTCAGACTTAGTACAAAAACTGAAGGAAAAATAGGGCAAAAATCAAGTCAGCGGCGGCGGGCTCATTGTCGGATGAGGCCCCCTCGGACACTGGGTCTGGTTCGATCTCCAAGGCGCGGGGGAGGTCCAGGACTTGGGCCACCTTCTCTTTGCCGTCCCGGAACCCCTGAAGATATGCATCCGCAGAAGCTTCGGCCATCTCCTCTGCGAAGCTTGCATATGCTCGAACTCCTCTACAGCCGCCGTGACCCTCCCCTCGGCGATCACCTCTGCCTCGCGGGCCTTGGTATCAACCTCTGCTGCCAGAGAGGCGGCCCTCCTTGCTGCCTCCTCAACCCGCCCCGCTCTCGCTTCGGCTACCTGAAGGGCAGAGTCGAGCTCGGCAATGCGGCGGTCCCTGTTGGACACAACACCCTCTGCCTCCCCAAGTTGATTTAGGGCTGCCCGGGCACGGTCAGCCTTAACCTCCACCCGCCTGGCGGCCTCCTCAAGTTCAGCGGCTTGGTCGATTTTTGCCGCTTCGAGGGCCCCCTCAGCCCTTTCGGCTCGGGCCTGGGCCTCCTCGGCTTCCCACCGGTCCTCAGTGATGATGACCTTCCCCTGGTTTATTACGTCTCTCATGGCCCCCATAGCGTTTGCCAGCTGCATCCAGGGTACGTTCTTTAGTGTAAAGATAAACACTAAAATCAGCAAGTATCTAACGCTGAGGTCATGGAGACTACTTACCCGAGTGAGAGCCACGAAGGCTTCATGGAAGAATGTTGACGCGCACAGCTGGCTGAGCTCCTCCTGGAACTCAGGTTAGATAAGATGGGAGATCAGCCACTCCGCTCGACATCCGTGATTCATAACGGAGGGCCTGGCAGGGATTGGCCCATCTTCTCTTTCCTCGGTGGGCTCGGGCGTGGTGGGGGTTGGGCCGGAAGTTGCCGGCTCCTCCGGGGGTGGCCCCGCCTCCGCCTGGGTCTGTGCGGTTGGGGATGGAGGCTATGCTGCTGTCCCCTCGGCCCTTCTACTTCTGGAGGTGTGTCGGTCGTCAGATCCACCTCGGGAGCAGTCGCTGGCTCCCTGCGCTCCGGGGGCGGGGAGGGTTCTACCACTGGTTGGCTAGGGGCCTGGGTTCGTGGCCTTGTGCTCGGACCCTCGGCACCCTCAAGGGCCTTCTTCCTTTTGGCGGCCGCCTTCCTAAGGGTATGAGTAGGTACCTTCATTACTGCACATCATCGGTCGGAGTTAGTTAAAAAAAAAGAGAGAGGGGGCGATGGGGAAAATTGGCTAAGTATCGGGTCGGCCGCTACTTACCACTCCGAGTGGAGACCCCCACGAGTCAGAGATTATCCTCCGATAGAAGCTGATTACATCTGGGGACTTTGGCTATCAGCAGCTGCCCCATCGCTTCCTTATCCCCTGGGTGGACTGTTGAACTCATGTTTGGTCTGAGGTCTAGGTCCCCCTACCTAGGCTTAACCCCATCGAGGTCAACAAAGAAAAATTGAGATTTCCATCCCTTGACAGAGGTGGGGAGGTGAAGCTTGAGGGCTCGGCCGGGCCAAGGCTGAAACAGCCACCAGCCCAACTATTGCAGAAGAAGGTAGAAATAGCAGAACAGGGAGAGTCTGGGTGTGATGCAATGGAAGTAACAGAGAACGATGAAGGCACAAATAGTTCGGAGAGAGTTCGGGACCAGCTAGGCAGGGGTCAAGGAATAGTAGTCGAGAAGGTTAACAAAGAAAGGATGGAAAGGCAGACGGAGGCCCAACTTGAAGGAGATTTCATAGACAGCAACCCTCCCGAGTTGGGAGGAGACCACCCTATCATCGGGGGTCAGCACAAAGAGCCCGATGTCTCGGGAGATTTGGTACTGGACCCTAATATTAGCCAGGTCCTGGCCCATTACCGTGGAGGCGGTCCCTGTCGGGGATTCCGCTCCCATCCTCGAGGAAGCGCCGGTGGCCGCCGAGCGTCTCCTGACCGGAGCAGTGACGATGGGACGCCGCTGAGAGAGGGGAATGTGGTCCTCCGAAGAGGTGGTGGACCATAAAGGGACAGGAGATGGAGAGGCACGAAGCCTCGAGGAAAAGATTCGATCCGAAGGAGGGGCCGCCAAGGACCAGGACGGAGAGGAAGGCATTGGAAAACCTAGCAGGGAGGCTAGGAGGACGGGGAAGGTCAGGAAGCTAACCTGGAATGGGATGCAGTAGGAGCAGGGTCGCAGGAGGGAGATGAGGTTGGAAGCTGAAGGAAGAAGACAATCTCAAGACAATCTCAGGCAAAGTGGCAAAATCCAGCCTTTCGCCCGACTTATCAGTTTCGAATCATCCCGCCTCACCTACCCGGCCACGCAGACTTCCTCCATAGGCTGGGTCACCTCGGCAGATGCCCGACGCATGGGATGATCCGCCTTCAGCCAATAGCGGGGCACCGATGACGTCAGCGTCATGATGGAAATGATGGATGTGGCTTTTCATAGGCCCCGAGAAGACGCTCCCGCTCCAAAGCTGATCTTCGCGGATCGAACGGATGACGTGGGGCGATACAGCTGCAACCCCCGAATCACCCACGCAGAGGCATCGATGCACCCATAGACGCGTGCCCGTCGGCAATTGGCGGTAGGTGGGATCAGCCACTTGAGAGGTGACACCCCTTTCGCCTTGCAGAGGTGGGCCCGCTTCGTCTCAGGGGTGAGGGAGCATTTGATGTGGCTGATCCAACGTCGTTAGAGTTAACAGTGAAGGTAATTGACGGAGCTCCCGCCTCGGCTCCCGAGGCGTCTTCGGCCCCCAAGGCCCCCGAGGCCGTAGACCCAGTGTCCCCTCGGCCTTGGCCCCGAACCCGGCGTCCCCTCGGCCTCGACCTCGGAGCTGTGGGAGGGGGGGAACACCCTAGCTCCGAGCCTCATGTCCCGGCACCTTGAGCCACCCGACACATCCACGTGGTCTGCCAACCGTCTATGGTAGCCACGTGGTCCACTAACTCTGCAACAGTGCATGGGCGCAACCCGTAACGGCGCACGCCTGTCACGACTGCCCACCTGCCACCTGCAGCGCCGCACTCCACAGTTGGCCGACGGGGGAAGGCACCTCTGACATGCTTAGAATTGGTTACGACCTGTCGCTGTCAGTCTTGCCCTTCGCCCGCTGCTGGACAAGGGCATCTTAAAACCAACCGCCTTCTGGAAGCAGAAAAAAGGACCTTCGAACAGGTATAAAAGCCCACACTCACAATGAGAAAGGGATCTGAACTCAAGTTCTCTAGCTCTTTCTGCTAATTTTACTTTTGTCTATTCCTGAGTTGCTTACTTGAGCATCGAAGGGTCCCCATCGGTGCAACCGATCTTCCGGGGACTTTCTAGCAGGAGTCCATCGAGGAGGACGATCTTTATTTCCCGATGTCCAAGGACGGTGACTTGGCATCAACATTATTATTATGTGGTATGTTTTTATAATTATTAGGTGGGGGTTTATGTTGCCAACAATCAAATATGGTTGATGGGTGCTACTCTGTGAACAACCAAAATAATTCGAGCTTTCAGGAATATTGATGGCTAGTAGTTCCCTTTTTTTTTTGAACATAATTATCATTTTACTCTACATAACAAAGATAAACATACACAACGTTACGTTCTGATCACACATAGTTATTTTTTCCTTAGTGGAAAGAATAAAAAATAAAAAAGAATCAATATAATGATAGATCGAGTGTTACGTAATTGATCAAAATGGTCTGGACCTTCTAGTTTGATTCATGCAAGAATCGATTATCAATTTGCTCTAACTAATTAGGTGCTGCATGAACATATACATGCATACATGTATGATAAAATACTCGCTACTACTTATAACTTAATGGATGAAGTATATTTGTTTCAAGATTGGCAACTTACCCATTTATTAACTTTAGCATTGGAAGTTCATAAAATATCTTCTATTGGAGATTAAGGAGACCTTAATTAGTGTTCCAACCTTCCTCCTTTCAAGACCTATCTAAAGGATAATATTTGTTTCTCTTGGTCATGAGTATCTGAATTTGTTGAGTTGACCTTGCTAGATAACTTTTATTTGAAACAAAAATATATGTATTTTAATATAAAAAATATCTTAAATTTTAAAAAAAAATCTTTTAACAATTCATGATAAAAATAGAAATAAAGATAAACTTAAATTAACATAAATAAAAAATTAAAAAAATATAATTATTTATAATTTAAATATTACTTAATTTTGAATAGAATAGAATAGAGGAAGTAGATTCATGTAGCCGATCGAAAAAAAGCTTAAATAAGTTATTCTGAGTTGAGTAGTTGAAAAAAATGCCTCGAACTTGGAACTAGTCACATGAAAAAGAAAGATAAAGAATGTTTGCTTGTAATAATAAGCTTAGTTGAGATAGAATTTCATGATCAAATCATTTTTTGAAGACTTAGTTGGCAGCTAATCTGTCAGCTGGTTGGCTTTAGCTTATTTATATTTATGGGCAGCCTTAAACACCAACAGCACATTCTTCGGCTGCATAATATCTTTCAAGTGATGGTTAAATAAGATTGTAGCATCCAAATTATTAAGTCAAGATATCATGGTTAGAAAATCTCTCTCCAATTAAATTTAATTAGCCTTAAATTGAAGGGTTACAGGACATAAATCCTTCTACATATGGGATTGTACAAAGAGATAATTTTCTATCCTTCCACGTACGAGCGATGATTCTTATGATTTCTTATGATAAATCCCGGACATACTATCTCCTTTCTCATGGAACAACCAAAGTCCACCATTTATTAATATACCAAGGGAGGGGCCGACCAAGTAACTTGGAATGCATGTCATTGTCATGGAAAATATTCAAACTGAGAAAGCCTACTAAGAGAAAAGTTTGGTTTCATATTCGAATAACCGTTAGGGTGGCCTGTTAGCAGGGCTCGTCAAACTCACCTGATTGGCCCGCTAGGCATCGGCTTGGCCCACCTAAGCCCACTTGACCAACAGCAAATATATCACCGAGCTTTCGATCGGCACATGCAAGCGCTCCCTATGGCCACTAGGTCCTTGCGTTTACTGATGATGACATTAGAAGGTCCCTCTCCTAACCAGCCTAGACCCTCCCAACAATGAAATAAAAACCCCAAACCAAGTCAAACACAAGATATACAGAAAGCAAAGCCTTCTCGACCAAAGAACTTTTCACTAAGTAACTTTGGATACAATGAGGTTGCCCATAGGCCAAACACTTCTCTTTGTCCCTTACAAAGATTACTCAAAGTGCCCGCCCTAACCTCACTTAAAAACACGAAACTGACCTTGGCGCCTCGCACCCGCGCACCTTCTGTGCGTACCGGCCTAATCTTGTCCGCGTCCAAGCCCACCCGGTCTAGACCTCTACACTAACTTGATCTTCACTGGTCAAGATGTATGTCAACTGAATTTATTGAATTGATTGATTACCTCCATGAAGACCCGTTGCCTTTCTTTTATAGGTGAAAAGCCGCTGCCCATCCGTGTTGAATCCGCATAGAAATCACTGCCTTAAAGCACCACCTAAGATCCTTTACGTAAGCCTCCAAGTGGTCTTCATTATTGGCCATTGGATGTTGGTTAGACGACCTTGATTGGCCTAAAGAACCGCCCAAATCACCGCCTCAAGAAAATTTCATGAAAATACGACACTGCTAGGTTGGCTGGATTGCCCATACCCACTGCCAGGCTGGCGACCAACCTGGATGCACACTTGGTCTAGGCCACGCGGCTGCTTGGGCCACGCGCTCGCGCACCCGGCTGGGCCATGCACCCAGCTAGGCCACGCGCACACGTGTCCCCCGCCTGGGCCAGGCGGTGACAATTCTCCCTTTGCTGAAATCTCGACGCTCTCGTCGAGCCATGCTGGACTCGATACTGCCGCATCGTGCGCCCTTCTGGTGCACCTCGCCGCTGCACACCTTGACCCTCCTAGTCAAAGTCTCTCGGGTCCTAATGCGGCTACCTGCCACGTGCACCCATTGATACCTCTCCGGTTGGATAGCCCTCTCGCCAAGCCATCTCACCTGCTGACTTCTGCTGCAGTCTGGCATGCCTAAACCTACTACGCATGCGCTGCCCTAGTACCTGCATGCACCGCCGCCTAGGCGCAAGGTCGCCGCGCAACCTCAAGCCTAGTGGTGGGATGCTCTGTCCCAGTCCTTTGTCATCTTGCCTCGCCCCTCCGCTGGAACGAAACAAGGATGTCTACATCTTCGGATCAGGATGCCTCCGCGATGAGGCATAACCTCGGCCTTAGCATTGATGAAGAAATCCATGCCCAAGACCATGTCGAGATTGTCGAGTGGTAGAACCTTCATGCTGCAGCGCCCTCGCCATGCCCACCTCCAATGTGGCCTCTGCTTGGCCCAAAGACTCCATTTCCTCGGAGTTTATGAGCTTTACCTGAGAAGGCTTGGAAAGTGCTTCTAAACCCAATCTGTGCACTACTCCTTGGCTTACGAAACTGTGCGTTGCATTGGTGTCAACCAAGGCCCATACTGTCCTCCCATTGACCCAAGCCCTAACGTGCATCAGACCTTGGCTTTGCTCCATCACGGTCAAGGTTTTAATTGCAATTAGTGGGGATAACCTCACTATTAGCCCTTTCTCTGAACTCTCAGATGCCTTGTCTTCTTGGTTAATAATAGCAGCTACTATTGTCACTTTTCTTAGATACTCTCGTGCCAGATGCGGTCCTCCGCATATGAAGCATCCGGTGAAATTTATTTGTTCCTTTGGTTTTGCTGCTACATGTGCTAGCACGTCCTCGTTCTTGCCTGCTCGACTTCATGGTGGTGATGTACTCTTACGCTTGTCCTTGCCCTAGCTACCGCTATCCGAAGTTGTTCTACTGCAAAAGTACACCAATGCCTCTACTGCTACGAAAACTGAAGAAATATCCCTTACCTCCTTCTTGCGAAGCTCAGCATGTGCCCACCTTTGTAGGCCTGCAAGGAAGTTAAAAAGCTTATCCTCCTCCGACATATTGGACACCTCCAAAAGTAGCATACTGAATTGTGCCACGTACTTCTAGATGCTCCTTGTCTACTGCAGCTTCCGCAGATTCTCTTGAGAAAGCCATCCTGCATTGCTCGGCAAGAATTGACCCTTCAGCTCCCTCTTGAAGACCTCCCATGTCTTAATCCTAGGATGCCCTGCACAGTCATCCTCTGTCGTCCTAGTTCTCCACCAGAGTTTGGCATTGCCCTCCAGATACGTCGAGGCCTGATCCACTTGATCGACCGCTGGGATCTTCGCCGCATGGAAGTAGACTTGCATATCCCATATGAAGTTCTCAACCTCCATCGCGCTCCTGACTCCGTCGAAGGCCTTAGACTCTCGGACCTTCGCTTCCTTTGCTGGAGTGCCGACCATGTTGATTGGACTCCACGCCTCTTGGATCAGCTCCTCCTCCAAAGAATGGATCCGAAGCTCCAATCTCTTCTCCATGGCTAGATCTGATTATTACTGCTGTAGATTTTGATGCTCAAGCTCATGAATCAGCCTCTCGTGCATCTCCATCAGCTAATTGTGTAAAGTCTGCAACTTGGTCAACTGCAGGCTCAACTCCTTACATATAGCTACCAAATTCATGGTTGATCCATCTCCTGGATCTCCCATAATCCCCTCCAAATGGATCATATGATCAGTAGTCATCACCATATCTTGTGCTTGGAACTCGCTTCAACCAGGGCCCTGATACCAATTGTCACCGGGCTTTCGATCGGCACGTGCAAGCGCTCCCTATGGCCACTAGGTCCTTGCATTTACCGATGATGGCGTTAGAAGGTCCCTCTCCTAACCAGCCTAAACCCCCCCCAACAATGAAATAAAATCTCAAACCAAGTCAAACACAAGATATATGGGAAGCAAAGCCTTCCCAACCAAAAAACTTTCCACTAAGTAACTTTGGATACAATGAGATTGCCCGTAGGCCAAATACTTCTCTCTGTCCCTTACAAAGATCACTTAAAGTGCCCGCCCCAAGCTCCCTTAAAAATATGAAACTGACCTTGGCGCCTCGCATCCGCGCACCTCCTGTACATACCGGCCAAGTCTTATCCGCATCCAAGCCCGCCTGGCCTAGACCTCTGCACTGACTTGATCTTTGATGGTCAAGCCGTATGATCAACTGAATTTATTGAATTGATTGATTACCTCCATGAAGACCCGCTGCCTTTTTTAATAGGTGGAAGCCGCTACCCATCCGTGTTGAATCTGCATAGAAATCATCGCCTCAAAGCACTGCCTAAGATCCTTTACGTAAGCCTCCAAGTGGTCTTATTATTGGCCATTGGATGTTGGTTGGACGGCCTTGATTGGCCCAAAGAACCACCCAAATCACTGCCTCAAGAGAATTCCATGAAAATACGGTGCTGTTAGGCTGGCTAGATTGCCCATACAGGCTGGCGGCCAGCCTGGATGCGCACCCGATCTGGGCCGCATGGCCGTCTGGGCCGTGCGCGCGCGTCCCCCGCCTAGGCTAGGCGGTGACAAATATGCCCCCCAAGAGCGCTATTAATGGCTACTGTAGGAGATTTCTTTTTGTCCATATCTCAAATAAAAATCATTTTTACCCTTTTCTTCGTAAGAAAAAATGATTAATTTTAAGAATATTTTCATTTTTTTACCAGACATATATGACCTTCCTAACAACCATAAGTAGTTCATTTTTAAGACTATTTGGGACATTTAAAAGCCTTTTTAACCTTTACAAATATTCTTCAACCCTTTCCCCTAACTCCATGCCAAACTACAAGCTCTTCTAAGCTCTCTAAAACCCTCTTAAGCTCTCCTAAGCCATTTCTTGTCTTCTTACAAGCCCTCTCAGTCCTCTAGTCTTTTCTAATTTTCTCTACAAATTAGTAAGTTGTTCTAATCTTTTTATTCTCTACTCCTTTATAATGTTTGGTGCTGATAGCTCTTGCCTATCTGCTAAGATCTTTGGGCTTGATACTGATATAGAGAATTATAGGACCGATCTTAGCACACTACAGTCATAAATTAGAACCAATCTCCTCGAGCCTAGTAGTGTAATCGGTGCCATCTCAGCCATCATGTTCAGATCCACGTCTAGAACCAGACCTATGATCCTTAGAGTTTTGTTACACTTCAACATTAAGGAGGTTGCTAGTAAGAAAATTCACACTATATGTAAAGCCTGTAAGAAGAACTATAACAATGATATTTGGATAGAACCATTTATCTATCTCGATACTAGAAGAAGTATGAGAGTGTAGCTCATGGCTCTATCCAAACCTAAATTAAATTTGGATATGAAGGTGATGTTGGCCCAGATGACAACCCAAGAGGGGGGGGGTGAATTGGGTTCTTTAAAAATTAGCCTTTTAAATTATTTAGCTTGAGATGAATGAAGGCAAATGCAAAGCAAAGATAAATTGCAGTGAATAAAACAGAGATAGAGAAGAGACAATAGATCACGGCAAACACAAGATTTTATAGTGGTTCGGTGTATCCAACACCTACGTCCACTCCCAAGATTCACTTGGGTCCACACTATAATCACCCTAGATTACAGCAGAGTTGTTTTACAAGCTCACAACTCAAACTTGTTGTTTTCCCGGGCACACAACGAACCCAGCTGGTTTTCAAGGGCTCACCAGCACAAAAACCCTTAACCCAAGCTTAACCAAGCTTGAACTGAGGTAAGACTACCTCCTCTAGTTCAATCCCCCAGATTGAACTAGACACAAAGAATAGAAATATTGTTTGTTTAGTTACAAGGCTCCTTAATGAGCAGATAAACAAATGTAAGAATAGAGTTTAGATAAGCCTGATTTGCAGTTGGTTGGCTTTGAGCTTTTCTTCTTTTCTTCAACTCCTTTGAAGTGTAGAACCAGGCCTCAGCTTGGATTCTTCACGGAAGATGTGTTGGAGTTGATTTGGGCTTTCCCTCTTTTCTTTGAGTGTTGAAAATCTCTTGAGATACTCTTGAAGCACTTGGATTTTCTTCTGAAGCTTCCTTGGATTTGAGCTTGAACACAGAAGGAACTTCCTTTGATTTCACACTCTTTCTTTCACTCTATTTTGAATCACGGATTTTTTCAACTGAAGCTCTGTTTTTCGATTTTTCTCTTCTTTTTCTTTGAAATAAATATCTCTCTATTCGTCTCTTTGATTTGAAAACGGCTTCTCTATTTATAGATTCTGCAAGAATATAGCCGTTAGAGACAAAGAAAAATAGCCGTTAATCAAAAATCTTACCGTTGGAGCTGAGTTGGCATCCGTAAAAATTTCCCCAGATTTGCTGGAGTCGACTCATGCTTTTCCCGAGTCGGCTCGAGCTCGTGATACTAAAAATAGAAATGTTTAGAAAGTCAGGGGTCGACTCACCAAAAGTAAAGTGTCGACTCCTGAAAGTCGGGGGTCGACTCATGAAAAGTTGGGGTCGACTCGCGAAGTGCTCAGAAAAACACACTTCTGGTGTCTGAGCGGAGTCGACTCGCACAGTCATGGAGTCGGCTCGACAAATCGGGGGTCGACTCGTGAAATTACGTGGGTCGACTCGAGACAGATAGACATTTCTGTTCTCTGAGGGGAGTCGACTCTGAAACTCAAGAGTCGGCTCCGGAACGTATCAAAAATCAGAAACTTTTCTGATTGACTTTAAAATCGTTCCAGATTCATTTTAAATCATTGTTTTGACTTGAATTCAATAAAATTGACATTAAGAATTAATTCAAGAAGTATTCCAAAAACTCATTGATTAATCTATGAATTATAAAATTTCTTTTTGAAAGCTTAAACATTGAGCTTAAAGTTACTTTCAAAATGATTAATGTCAAACTTTAACATTCTCATTGATTGTTCAAAATAAATTCATTGCTCATGTAAATAAACTCATTACATCTTTTATACTCATGGCTTTTGGTAATCATCAAAATCAAAAGGATTGGGGCATATAATTTTTCAATAATCTTCCAACAATCTCCCCCTTTTTGATGATGACAAAAACATTGAGTTTATGCATGATTGATTTGTGAATTTATTTTGATTTCATAAATTAGGCTTAATGAGGTAGCTCCCCCTATGAAACTTAATCATTCAATTATTATCTCATTGATTAATTTGATTTTCTCATATGCATATTCAATCATAAAACTATAAAACTCTCCCCCTTTTTTGTTATCAACAAAAAGGTAGAGAAGCATAAACATTCATTCATTCGTTGATAGAAAGAAATACATTGAGTAACCAAAATTGACATTTCATTTCATCAAAGAGTCTAATACATCAAAATGTCAATACATTGATATCAAAATGTAAAACATAAATAATTTCAATACATAGCAAGGATTGAAATCTAATACATTAGAAATGAGTTCTAACAATCCTAGTCAAATGATCTATATTTCTTCATTCCATCTGATTGGATTTTTACATAGTCTTTAGCCTTTCATCTACAAAGGTGCAAGCAGTCAAAATCTTGTCTTGAAGCTCCGCATTGCACTAGAGTAGGTTTCGCCATCTCCGCAAATATCTTTAAGTTCTTCAAAAATGTTCTTGAGATCTCCACTTAAAGACTTGAAGAAGTGCTGAGAGTAGACTCAATTTTAGTGATTCTGTCATCCAATGAATATAGAGTCTCCTTTAGATTCATGAACTTATTCAAACTCAGACTTTAATTTTCTGACTGATCATCAAAAGTCCTTTGAGTTGCTTTAATTGTAGATCTGAGAAGCCAGCAGAAGAGGATGAAGCTTGATCAAATAACTGAGCAGGGTAGGAGCAGGTGCAAGTAGGAGGGCTCGGAGGTGCAGGTGAAGATGTCTAACTGATGGACCTGGTGCCTCAACATCCGTAGCTCTCTCTTCTACTAATCCTTTCCTCTCCCATTCCATTTTTCTTAATAAAACCCATCCGATGAATGGTGGCCAAGCTATAAAAGTCTGTATGTCTCAGGTTCCTCATTGGCTCACTGTCAGAAATAACAATCCTTGGCTCTGAAAATCTTGGTGAGGATCATGCCATAGGGCAGCTAGATTTCTTTTCCTCCACAGTCAGCAATGTACCAAAGAATCATACTGGGAAGGTTGATGGTTTGCCCGTAACAATAGCATCCATCACAAAATGTCTCTTTCAGATACATAATCAAATCTTCCATCTTGGAAAAAGTATCCTACTGCAAATGTTATGAAGCAATCTCAGTTCTAAGGAAAGTTGGTTGGCAAAACTCTTCAAAACCGACAACATCCCGGTTAATAATCTAGAAGAGCTGGGCTTCGGTCTTCAGAAGAAAATGTGGAGTCCTGATAAGGGTAGATCCAATAGTCTAGACAGAAGCTCTACAGTCACTGAGATCCTATTTCCTCTCACTGTGCTTATGAGACCATGATCTCCTCTAGACAATTCTTATAAAACTCCTTTACAGAGAGGGATAAGTAGGGCAATCCAGTGAACATATCTTCTCCCATCCCATCTCTATCAATTGTCTCCCAATAAAAATCCCTCTGCCTCAAAAAGTTCAAAATCCACTTTCTACCCGTGTATGATTCTATCTGCTAACTATCTACCTGAGAGTGGCTGGAGAAGCATTGGGGTTGAAGATGATGAAGTGGAATCCGTGCTTGGAGAAGGCTCACGACCGGACGCCTCACCGTCTTCCTCACGGCTCGCTTCCTCTTCACACCGGCCGCAGCAAGATTGGAACCTCGAGTTTTGGGTGCCATTGGTCGATTGGAAGGATTAATCAGGATTTTGGGAATTTGGAAGGTCTGGAGATATTTGGAGAGAGTATTTTGAGAGATTGGAAAGTTTGAAATGAACGGCGAGTCGACTCTGCCCTAGATAAATCAACCTGGGACCACTTCGAGTCGGCTCGCGCAAAGCAAGGGGTCGACTCCGGACAGTCACAGAAAACCATCCCGAAGTGGAGTCGACTCGCGCCGAGAAGGGGTCGACCCGAGAGTTTCAGTCGAAACCAGGAGTCGACTCCGATACGCACCGAGTCGGCTCCGAGACCATTTCAGAGCAAAAACATGAAATTTCTGAAATGTGTCCGGAATTTGATCATAAAATTGATAAAATAATCATTGAATATGAATGGATCAATTAGATATGAATTCTAGATAAGATTTCCTTAAAGATCAAGGATTTGAAAGAATCTTAGATAAAATTTCCTTAGGGGTTTCAAATTCATTCTAATGGATCACAAATCCCTACTCTCCTCTAAGATAACAGAATCTTTCTTCACTTAAGGTTTTGTAAATATGTCTGCTAATTGTTCTTCAGTGTTAACATAATCAAGACATATTTCATTATTTGCTACATGTTCTCTTATAAAATGATATCTAATTTCTATGTGTTTGGTTCTTGAATGTTGAATTGGATTTTTGTTAGATTAATTGCACTTGTGTTATCACATCTTATAGGTGTTTTATCAAGTGTGATACCATAGTCTTCAAGTTGTCGCTTAATCCATAGGATTTGAGCACAGCAACTTCCAGCTGCTACATATTCAGCTTCAGTAGTTGATAATGCAACTGAATTTTGCTTTTTGCTAAACCATGAGATTAAGTTACTTCCTAAGAATTGGCATGCACCACTTGTGCTTTTTCTATCTAACTTACATCCAGCATAATCAGAATCAGTGTATGCAATCAGATTTAATGTGGAGTCTCTAGAATACCATAAACCTACATTTTTTGTTCCACTTACATATCTTAGTATTCTTTTAACAGCAATTAAATGTGATTCTTTAGGTTCTGACTGAAATCTAGCACATAAGCAAACAGCAAACATTATGTCTGGTCTACTTGCAGTTAAGTAAAGTAGGGATCCGATTATACCTCGATAATATTTTGATCAACTTCTTACCTTCTTCATCTTTGTCCAGCTTGCATGAAGGACTCATTGGTGTTCCGAGGGGTTTAATTGATTCCATACCAAACTTCTTTAGGATTTCTCTTGTGTATTTTGTTTGGTTGATGAAGATTCCCTCTTTGCTTTGTTTGATTTGGAGTCCAAGGAAGAAGTTGAGTTCTCCCATCATGCTCATTTCAAATTCGCCCTGCATCAACTTAGCAAACTCTTGACATAGAATATTGTTAGTAGCACCAAAAATGATATCATCAACATATATTTGAACTACTAATAAATCTTTACCTTTTCTTTTCAAAAACAAAGTTTTATCAACATTTCCTCTTATAAAATCATTTTCAATTAAGAATTTACTTAATCTATCATACCAAGCTCTAGGTGCTTGTTTCAAACCATATAATGCTTTGTGCAATTTAAAAACGTGATTTGAAAATTCGTGATCTTCAAAACCTGGTGGTTGTTCTACATATACTTCTTCATTTATAAATCCATTTAAAAATGCACTTTTTACATCCATTTGAAATAAGTTAAAATTCATATGACATGCAAATGCAAGTAATAGTCTAATGGCTTCTAATCTAGCTACTGGTGCAAAGGTTTCATCAAAATCAATACCTTCTTCTTGATTATATCCTTTTGCAACTAATCTAGCTTTGTTTCTAATTACTATGCCATTTTCATCTAGTTTATTTCTAAATATCCATTTTGATCCTATAACAGAATGATTTTTAGGTCTTTCAACTAAGGTCCATACATTATTTCTTGTAAATTGATTTAATTCTTCTTGCATTGCTAACATCCAATTATTATCTTTTTCAGCTTCTTCAATAGTTTTAGGTTCAATTTGTGATACAAATGCAAGATGATTACTAATATTTCTCATAGATGATCTAGTTCTTATTCCTTGAGATGGATCACCTATAATCAATTCCTTAGGGTGACTATAAGCATATCTCCAATCCCTAGGTAGATCTACATCATTATGATTAGTGTTAGTATCATCATCCTTAGGTGAATCATTATCTTTAGCTCTTGCTCTTGATCTAAAGATACATCAATATTTAATTTTTCAAGATCTTTCTCAATTATGTTTGTATCTTCTTCATCATCAAATTTTTCAGAACGAGTTGCTAAAGATTCATCAAAACTACATGAATGGATTCTTCAACAACTAAAGTTTTCTTGTTAAATACTCTATATGCTTTACTAGTTATTGAGTATCCTAAGAATATTCCTTCATCAGATTTAGCATCAAATTTGCCTAAATTATTTTTACCATTATTGTGAACAAAACATTTACAACCAAATGCATGAAAATATTTTATATTGGGTTTTCTATCATGCCATAATTCATAAGGTGTTTTCTTTAAAATAGGTCTTATTAAGGCTCTATTTAAGATGTAACATGCTGTGTTAATAGCTTCCGCCCAAAAGTATTTCGGGAGTTTACTTTCACATAGCATGGTACGGGCCATGTCTTCTAGAGTCCTATTTTTTTTCAACTACACCATTTTGTTGTGGGGTCCTAGGTGCAGAAAAATTATGATTAATACCATTTTCATTGCAAAAACTTTCAAATAAGTGATTTTCAAATTCAGTTCCATGATCACTTCTTAGAGACACTATGGTAGTGTTTTTCTCATTTGTTACTTTCTTGAAGAATTTCATGAATATCGAGAAAGTCTCATCTTTGTGAGCTAAAAACATTACCCAAGTGAATCTAGAGTAATCATCTACTATCACAAGACCATATTTCTTTCCTCCTAGACTTGTGGTTCTAGTTGGTCCAAAAAGGTCCATGTGAAGTAGCTCTAATGGCCTAGAAGTTGAAACAATATTTTTAGATTTGAAAGAACTTCTAGTTTGTTTTCCAAACTGACATGCATCACATTTTGTTATTTTCAAAATCTAATTTAGGTAAACCTTTTACTAAATCCATTTTAATTAGTTTTGAAATTAGGTGTGTGCTTGCGTGACCTAATCTTCGATGCCACAACCAACCAATCTCATTCATATTAGCATTATTAGCAACTAAGCAATGATTATTAGTAGACAATTTGTCTAAATCAATCAAGTATACATTGCCATTTCTATTTCCAATAAAAACAATGCTATTATCAATGGGATTAGCTACAGTGCATAAAGAAGATTCAAATGAACTTTAAAACCTTTATCACATAATTGACTTATACTAATTAAGTTATGCTTTAAACCATCAACATAAAGTACATTTTCAATAAATGTGGAGGGAGTTATTTGAATGTTACCAAACCCCAAGATTTGGCCTTTGCCATTGTCGCCAAATGTAACAACTCCTCCTTTCTTTTCTTCAGGGTGATGAATTCTTCTTTGTCACCCGTCATATGTCTTGAGCAGCCACTATCAAGATACCACTTTCTCTTTGATCTCTTGGCCACAAGACATTCCTGCAATGAAATCAAACTTTATGTTTAGGTACCCAAGCTTTCTTGGGTCCTTCATGGTTAGTAGCAACAAATATTGTTCCTTTCGGAACCCATATTTTCTTTCCTTTAACATTTAAGTTTTTATTAGGTTTTAGAATTTTACATTCATAAGATTTATGTCCTTTTGATTACATTTAAAGCATGTAAAATTACTTTGGCCAGCACGCACAAAAATATTTTTAATGATTTTTGTTTTCTTAAAGTGTTATATCCTAATCCGGCTTTGTCAAAAACTGCTTTTTGACTATTTAATAACATGTCTAATTTAGTTGAACTTAATGTAAACTTATCAACTATGTTTTTATGTTTTTCAACCTCATTTCTTTAGTTTATCTTTTTCATTTGAGATTGATTCCTTTTCTTCATTAAAATTTCATTTTCAGATTTAAGTTTCTTAATTTCATTGTTAAGATTTTCTTTTCTTGAATGAAAGTTAAGTTTTCATTTTTCAAAATTTTGTATTTCTTTTTCAAAACTTGAAATCAACAAGTTCATTAAAGCATCAAAAAGTTCATCAAAGGCAAATTCATCGCAAGGGTTTCGGAACTTACCTCATCGTTGTCGTCCGCCATAAAGCATACGTTTGCGACTTCCTTTTGTTCTTCTTCTTCGGAAGAAGATTCCTCGCTGTCACTCCAAGTCGCCATATAAGCCTTCTTTTTCTTTTTGTAGGCTTTCTTCAATTTGGACATTCATTCTAAAGTGCCCCGGTTTATTACATCATAGCAAGTCAAGGGGTCTTTCTCTTTTTCTTTGTCCTTGTCCTTATCTTATCCTTTTCTCCTTCCCACTTAGCTCCAAATTTTTTCTTGTGGAAGGGTTTCTTTCTCCTCATAAATCTCTTAAATTTCTTTGCTAAGAGAGCAGTCTCTTCATCATTATCATCATCATCATCACTGCTGCTCTCTTCTTCTTTTGCAGCTTTGAGGGCAATTACTTTCTTTTTCTTTGAATCCTCCTCAACATGCTGCCTCATAGTCAGCTCATGGGTCATAAGATCCTAGAAGCTCCTCTAAGGGTAAAGTGTTGAGGTCCTTTGCTTCTTGGATTGCTGTCATTTTTGCTTCCCATGATCTTGGTAATGACCTAAGAATTTTTCGAACAAGTTCAGAGTTAGTATATGTCTTACCAAGACTTTTCAAACCATTTACAATATCTGTAAATCTAGTGTACATGCATGCAATGGTTTCAGATTGTTCCATGCTAAATAATTCATATTTATGAACAAGAATATTAATTTTAGATTCTTTTACTTGATTGGTACCCTCATGGGTAACCTCTAATCTATCCCAAATCTCCTTTGCGGAATTACATGTGGAGATTCTATTAAATTCATTAGCATCTAAGGAGCAATATAAAACATTCATGGCCTTAGCATTAAGCTGTGCCATTTTCCTATCATTATCATTCCAGTCCCTTTCGGGCTTAGGAACAATAGTGCCATCTATAACATGTGTGGGTGTACTAGGTCCATTGATTATAACACCCCATAGCTCATAATCAGAAGCTTGAATGAATATCCTCATTCTAGCTTTCCAATAAGAATAATTTGAACCATTAAAAAGTGGAGGTCTATTCGTAGAATGACCTTCAGCAAATGAACCAACTTGTGTTGCCATTTGGAACTTTAGCTCTTGATCGTGTGATCAAAATCTAATGAGCACTAGCTCTGATACCAATTGTTGGCCCAGATGACAACCCAAGAGGGGGGGGGGGTGAATTGGGTTCTTTAAAAAATTAGCCTTTTAAATTATTTAGCTTAGATGAATGAAGGCAAATGCAAAGCAAAATAAATTGCAGTGAATAAAACAGAGATAGAGATAGAGACAATGCACGGCAAACACAAGGATTTTATAGTGGTTCGGTGTATCCAACACCTACGTCCACTCCCAAGATTCACTTGGGTCCACACTATAATCACCCTTGATTACAGCAGAGTTGTTTTACAAGCTCACAACTCAAACTTGTTGTTTTCCGGGATCACAACGAACCCAGCTGGTTTTCAAGGGCTCACCAGCACAAAAACCCTAACACAAGCTTAACCAAGCTTGAACCGAGGTAAGACTACCTCCACTAGTTCAATCCCCCAGATTGAACTAGACACAAAGAATAGAAATATGTTTGTTTAGTTACAATGCTCCTTAATGAGCAGATAAACAAATATAAGAATAGAGTTTAGAAAGCCTGATTTGCAGTTGGTTGGCTTTGAGCTTTTCTTCTTTTCTTCAACTCCTTTGAAGTGTAGAATCGGCCTCAGCTTGGATTCTTCACGGAAGAGTGTTGGAGTTGATTTGGGCTTTTCCTCTTTTCTTTGAGTGTTGAAAATCTCTTGAGATACTCTTGAATAGCTTTGGATTTTCTTCTGAAGCTTCCTTGGATTTGAGCTTGAACACAGAAGGAACTTCCTTTGATTTCACACTCTTTCTTTCACTCTATTTTGAATCACGGATTTTTTCAAATGAAGCTCTGTTTTTCCGATTTTTCTCTTCTTTTTCTTTGAAATTCTCTCTATTCGTCTCTCTTTGATTTGAAAACAGCTTCTCTATTTATAGATTCTGCAAGAATATAGCCGTTAGAGACAAAGAAAAATAGCCGTTAATCAAAAATCTTACCGTTGGAGCTGAGTTGGCATCCGTAAAAATTTGCCCAGATTTGCTGGAGTCGACTCATGCTTTTCCGAGTCGGCTCGAGCTCGTGATACTAAAAATAGAAATGTTTAGAAAGTTATGGGGTCGACTCATCAAAAGTAAAGTGTCGACTCCTGAAAGTCGGGGGTCGACTCATGAAAAGTTGGGGTCGACTCGCGAAGTGCTCAGAAAAACACTCTCTGGTGTCTGAGCGGAGTCGACTCGCACAGTCATGGAGTCGGCTCGACAAAATCGGGGTCGACTCGTGAAATTACGTGGGTCGACTCGAGACAGATAGACATTTCTGTACTCTGAGTGGAGTCGACTCTGAAACTCAAGAGTCGGCTCCGGAACGTATCAAAAATCAGAAACTTTTCTGATTGACTTTAAATCGTTCCAGATTCATTTTAAATCATTTTTTGACTTGAATTCAATAAAATTGACATTAAGAATTAATTCAAGAAGTATTCCAAAAACTCATTGATTAAATATGAATTATAAAATTTCTTTTTGAAAGCTTAAACATTGAGCTTAAGTTACTTTCAAATGATTAAAGTCAAACTTTAACATTCTCATTGATTGTTCAAATAAATTCATTGCTCATGTAAATAAACTCATTGCATCTTTTATCATACTCATGGCTTTTAGTAATCATCAAAATCAAAAGGATTGGGCATATAATTTTTCAATAATCTTCCAACAGGTGACTTAACAAATTTTTCTTATCCTAAAAATTAAATAAAAAGAATTATTAAAATTAATTTTGGTCGTAAATGCCTTTTATTTTATTAAAATTCATGTTTAAAAAATATATAAAAACAACCATAAATCTTATATTTTAAAAAGTTTCTCAAAATACTAATAAATCTGATTGTTTTCAATAATTTTCTTAATAAAAGAAAATTATTTTATATTTTAAAATTTGATAGTAGAATAGCACTTATATCTAATATTTGGACTTCCATTTTTTAGTTATTTTATAACTATGTTATTACATATTTTATTGATTGTAACTTGATAATACAAAAAAAATAGCTTTAAATTAATTGAACACCCATCCAATGCCACTTATATCTCTTCTTATATCATGCATACAACATAATTTTTCATTGAAAGTTTGTAACTATATTAATAAATAAAATAATTAACTAGATTTACTAATGGGTATAATGGATATAGAGCGAGGTGGAATGAGGCAGGGCATAGATCTCTTTGTGTCCATACTCGTCTTATACCCATGATAGGTATTGCTATATGTCTTCATACCCATATCCATGCCTATTTTTTGACCTTCATAGGTCATTCTAAATGAAGTGGAGGTGGGTTGGTACTTGTGAGTTTGAAAAAAATTGCATTCTTGGTAGTAGTAGAGGAGGTAGTAGTATCGATCAATTTGAAATATTGTAATTAGAAAAAAATCAAAAACTATAACTTCATCATTTAATAAATTAAAATTTTATTTAAATAATGTTCTCATAAAATCTCCTAAGTTACAAAGAAAAAGGTAATTTTGATATTTTAGCATGATGATGAGTACATTGAAAAATTATCCTATGCTTGCCACCATAATCAATGATCCATTAATCCCTCTAGGGTCCATGGTAGCACTAGAATTTACTTTTAGTACAGGGAGATGGGGTATTTAACAATAATAGCTAATTGAATCTTGAGTTGGCGAATATGCTAGTATGCCTCAATAACTAGCATGATGTAGAAGACAAGATGCAAAGTTAAAAGAATGATAAGATAAAGAGTCCTATCTGAAAAATAGAAGAGTTTAAGTGCAAAGATAAAGACAACATAGTCAATCATGATTAATGATTTTGAAGGCCAAATGAATGGAATGATCGTGACTAGCCCTGACAATAACAAAGCTCTAAAAAAATTAAGTACATTTAATTTAATTTATTTAATGTTTTAAAATTAGTTTTAAATTAAAAAATAAAAAATTGCCTATGCGATTAGCTTATTGAGCCCAATAATTTATAGGCCTTTCCAAATAGAAGATGAAGATGAAGTTTTAAAGCTCCTTTTAAGTGGCTAGAATATAAAAAAGATGATTAATCAATACAACAATGAGACATGCGATTGCAGTAGTAAAACACTTGTCTATTCATAAACAAAATTATGTATATAATTTATTTTATTTAATTTTGTAAGATTAGATAGCTACCATAGCGGACTAGCATGTGGGCCGGCCTGATTCATGGCCTGGCATTACCCTCTAGGTCGGGTTTGTGGATCGTGCCGAGCCCCATCTTATAGTTGGGCGGGCTATGTTAGCAGGCCTTCTATGTTAGCTATGTTGGGTTAGCGCAACATGTAAACCTACGAGCCAGTTCTATTTAACACCTCTGGCATATCATATAAAAAAAAAAATTGGTGAAATTTAGTTATAATCCCTTAAATTCTTGTTGATGGGGCCAGTTGACCCCATTAGAAATAAATTTTTTTGGACGGCCAAAGGCCGACAGACTCCAGCGCCAGCCGCCAGCGTCGGCCTCCAGCGACAGCCTCCAGCGTCGGCCTCCAGCGCCAGCCTCCAGCGCTGGCCAAAGGCCGACAGACTCCAGCGCCAGCCGCCAGAGTCGGCCGCCAGCGTCGGCCTCCAGCGATGGCCTCCAGCGTCGGCCCCCAGCGCCAGCCGCCAGCGTCGGCCTCCAGCGATGGCCTCCAGCATCGACCTCCATCGCCAGCCTCCAGCGTCGGCCTCCAGCGTCGTCTCCATCGCCGGCCTCCAAGGCCGGCATATCAAAGGCCGACACCTGCCAAGACCGGCCTCTCCAAGCTAGGCGGCCCCGGTTCCTAGGCGGCCCCGGCCTCTCCAAGCTAGGCGGCCCCGGCACATCCTAGCTGGCCCCGGCGTCTCAAAGCCAGGCGGCCCCGGCACATTCCCAGTCAGCCCCGGCGTCTTCAAGCCAGGCGGCCCAGGCATATTCCAAGCCGGCCACGGCGTGTCCAAGCTAGGCGGCCCCGGTTCCTAGCCGGCCCCGGCCTCTCCAAGCCAGGCGGCCCCGGCACATTCCTAACCGGCCCCGGCATCTCCAAGCCAGGCGGCCCCGGCACATTCCCAGTCGACCACGGCATGTCCAAGCTAGCCGGCCCCGGCACCACCCAGGCGGCCCCTACTTCTCCAAGCAGGTCGGCCCCGACACTTCCTCCGCGTCTCCAATCCCGCCGAGTCGGCCAAGGCCATACCCGGCCAGCCCGACTTGGCCCCGACTTCTCCAGTCCCACCGAGTCGGCCAAGGCCACCCCTGGCCGGCCCGACTCGGCCCTGGCGTCTCCGGTCCCACTGAGTCGGCCAGGGCCATCCCTGGCCAGCCCGACTCGGCCTCGGCGTCTCCAGCCCCCGAGTCGGCCAAGGCCATCCCTGGTCGGTCCGACTCGGCCCCATTGTCTCCAGCCCCGCCGAGTCGGCCAAGGCCATCCCTGGCCGGTCCGACTCGGCCCCATCGTCTCCAGCCCCGCCGAGTCGGCCAAGGCTATCCCTGGCCGGCCCGACTCGGCCCGGCATCTCCGGCCGAGTCGGCCAGGGCCATCCCTGGCCAGCCCGACTTGGCCCCGGCGTCTCCAGCTTCGTTGAGTCGGCCAAGGCCATCCCTGGCCGGTCCGACTCGGCCCCGTCATCTCTAGCCCCGCCGAGTCGGCCAAGGCCATCCCTGGCCGGTCCAACTCGGCCCCGGCGTCTCCGGTCCCGCCGAGTCGGCCAAGGCCATCCCTGGCCGGCCTGACTCGGCCCCGGCATCTCCGGTCCCGCCGAGTCGGCCAAGGCCATCCCCGGCCGGCCCGACTCGGCCCCGATGTCTCCAAGTCCACCGATTCGGCCCCGCCCGGCACTGCCTTGCCGGCTGGATGGGCCCCGGCCATCTCAGGTCAACCCAGCTTGGCCCTGACAAGACGGGACCCCACGGTTCCCGTCAGATCAGCCCCAGCGGTTCAAAAAACCACCTCTCTGACGCGTGCCACCCGACAACGTCAGACGCGCGACGCGCCGCCCAACAGCGTCAGACGTGCACCGCCCAACCAGCCCAGATTCATGCAACGGCTCAGCAGACCTTCTAACTTCACGAAAACCCACGTGATGGTGCCAGCATCAACCCCTATAAAAGGGTAAATTACGTCGAAAACCAGGTAACGCACGTTTTACGCACTCGATGCCCTAACTCTCAAAGGAACTACCTGATCCTTCTGAGACCTCTCCCTCCTCAAGAGTTCTCTCGAGCTCCTTCTCTACTGTGACCTCTGTCACTAACTTGGGCGTCGGAGGGTCCACCGGAGAACCCTCTCCGGTCTTGGGACTTCTTTGCAGGCAACTCGGTGAAGAAGAAGAGCCTCTGTTCCCGACGTCTAGGAGGGGTGATCGAGCGTCATCAGATTGGCGCGCCAGGAAGGGAGGGCATAAGAAAAGTAGCGAACATTTTTCCTGAGCTACATCTTTCGTCCCCTCTCTTCTTCCAGAAGCCATGGTGGTGACTCGAGCCCATGATGCCTCCGTCAGCTGTCCGGCGGGGCTCCTTCCCAACTAGACAGCAGGAGGCCAATCCCCCTGCTGCCGACCCCCCGGTCGCTTGCTCGCCGCCGGACGCCGCTTTCAAACAGTGGAGCGGCTGGCGACTCTTTCCCAGCAAGTCCAGAATCTCACTGTCATGGTCCACGGGCTCCAGCAACAATAGTCCATGGCCACCCAGCATCAAACTGCTCCCCTCGCCAGTCGGCAGTCGGCGAGGGGAGGCTCCCCCGGCGGGAGGCCGGTCGGCGAGAGACCGGCTGACATCAAGCTTCCCCCAGGAATCCCCAGCGCGAGCCCTCCAAATGGCCGCGGTCCCCTGACCATGGCTCCAACGAGTTCCCTCCCAAGCCACATCATCACGAGGAACCCAGGCAGAAGTACCGACGTCCGTCTCCATCTTCTTCTGCCTCCTCTTCTTCTTCTTCCTCTGA
Organism: Calamus simplicifolius; assembly: GCA_900491605.1. Taxonomy (NCBI): domain Eukaryota; kingdom Viridiplantae; phylum Streptophyta; class Magnoliopsida; order Arecales; family Arecaceae; genus Calamus; species Calamus simplicifolius. The sequence goes on from UESW01003492.1 coordinate 39,802, forward strand.
GCTAACTCGGAGGGCCCCGACGATCAACCGCCAGGTGGAGGAATGCTTGGAGGAGTACAACCGACGCCTCGACGAGCTCGCTAAGACGATCAACCATCAGCCGGAGGAAGAGTTCGACACTCGTCCTCCTACACTCGCCGCATATTGGAGGAACCAGTTCCCTCCAGGTTCTGCTTCCCCCAGGTGGACCCGTACGACGGTACGACCGACCCCCTCGACCACCTCGAAAGTTGCAAGGCTGTGATGCAAATCCAGGGCGCCCCAGACGCCCTCCTCTGCAAGGCCTTCCCCGCAACTTTGTGGAAGGCTGCACGTGCATGGCACTCACGCCTGCCCCCTCACAGCATCGACTCCTTCCGGGAGCTGGAGAGGGCATTTTTTGCCCACTTTGACGCCTGCCGCCGGATCTCAAGGGTGGCAGACAGCCTCTTCTCCGTCCGCTAGAAGGAAGGAGAGTCACTGCGGGACTTCGTGTCCCGATTCAAAACCACCGCCCTCGAGGTCTACCATCTCGACGATGCGGTGGCCTCCCTAGCGCTGAAGCAGGGACTCCTTCCATCCCGCTTCACCTTCTCCCTGGATAAGAAGCCCCTGAGCTCTTATTCCGACCTCCTCCTCTGGGCCCAGAAGTACATTCGCGCCAACGAGGCTGACTCGTCCAGAATGGAAGCCGGCAGGAGTTCCAATAAGAAGCCAACACCCACGGAACCAGCTGAGGGATGATCCAGGCAGCCCGAGCTGCCCAGTCGCTTTGACCAACGGCCCCAGGCGCTGGTTCCTAAGGGGCGGTTTACTCCTCTCACGGCTCCGATCTCCCACATCCTGCTAGAGATTGAGGAGGAGCCTTACTTTCAACGCCCACATCCCCTAAAGTCAATAAACCCCCACAAAAGAGCTTTACAGCCGGTATCACCAAGACTATAGGCATGACACCGAAGATTGCCGCCAGTTGAAGAAGGCCATTGAAAAGTTTGTCCAGTAGGGCCACTTGAGCAAGTTCGTTCGAGGAAACCTCACAGCCCCAGGTGCGTCGGCACCTCCAACGCCTCAGATTTGCCTCAACAATGCCCCAACGGAAGGAACGATAGCATGATCTCATGAGG
>UESW01003492.1:41902-70073 GCA_900491605.1 Calamus simplicifolius
TGACTGTCTCAAATCTTGCGTAAAAAATATTAGAAACTGGCAACTATTGACAAAGTCTACGTACATTTAAGATTAAAAGTCTACATTTAAGATTAAATGTGAACTTTCAGCATATTTAATGTTGCAACTATATCTAAAAAAATAAATACATGCAGAAGTTGCTCTGATACTTCTCAATGGGCTACAGGAGAAAAGTAATTGGCTAATTGTCAATGCAATATTTTGACCAACAAGCTCTATCTTGCATGCCAACGGACATGTTTTGATGTATGCAAATAATTAAGGCATCATCTAGCTGCTGGCAATTGCTTCTGATAGGGCCAGTTGACCCCATGAAAAACAAAATTTTTGGACGGCCCCAAAGGCCCGGACTCAAACTCCAGCGACGGCCTCCAACATCGGCTTCCAGCGCCGGCCCCCAGCGCTAGCCAAAGGCCAAAGGACTCAGCGTCGGCTTTCAGCGCTGGCCTCCAGCGTCGGCCTCCAGCGCTGGCCAAAGGCCGACGGCTCAGCGTCAGCTCCAGCGCCGACTTCTAGCGTCGGCCTCCAGCGTTGGCTTCCAGCGCTAGCCAAAGGCCGACGGCCCAGCGTCAGCTCCAGCGCCGGCTTCCAGCGTCGGCCTCCAGCGTCGGCTTCCAGCGCTGGCCAAAGGCCGACAGGCTCCAGCGCCAGCCCCTAAGACCGGCACATCAAAGGCCGACGCCCGTCAAAGGCCGGCCTCTCCAAGTTGGCCGGCCCCGGCACATTGCTGGCCGGCCATGGCCTCTCCAAGCTAGTCGGCCCCAGCATCTCCACGCCAGGTGGCCCCTACTTCTTCAGGCAACTCGGCCCCGGCGTTCCCTATCCCGCCGAGTCGGCCAAGGCCATCCCAGGCCAGCCCGACTCAGCCCCGGCGTCTCCAGTCCCGCCGAGTCGGCCAAGGCCATCCCCGGACGGCCCGACTCGGCCCCGGCGTCCCCTGTCCCGCCGAGTCGGCCAAGGCCATCCCCGGCCGGCCCGACTCGGCCCCGGCGTCTCCAGTCCAGCTGAGTCGGCCAAGGCCGTCCCCGGCTGGCCCTACTCGGCCCCGACGTTCCTTGTCCCGCCGAGTCGGCCAAGGCCATCCCAGGCCGGCCCGACTCGGCCCCAGCGTCTCCAGTCCCGCCGAGTCGGCCAAGGCCATCCCAGGCCGGCCCGACTCGGCCCCGGCGTCTCCAGTCCCGCCGAGTTGGCCAAGGCCATCCCAGACCGGCCCGACTCGGACCCGGCGTCTCCAGTCCCGCCGAGTCGGCCAAGGCCATCACAGGCCGGCCCGACTCGGCCCCAGCGTCTCCAGTCCGCCGAGTCGTCCAAGGCCATCCCAGGCCGGCCCGACTCAGCCCCGGCGTCTCCAGTCCCGCCGAGTCGGTCAAGGCCATCCCAGGCCGGCCCGACTCGGCCCCGGCGTCTCCCTGTCCCGCCGAGTCGGCCAAGGCCATCCCAGGCCGGCCCGACTCGGCCCCGGCGTCTCCAGTCCCGCCGAGTCGGCCAAGGCCATCCCAGGCCGGCCCGACTCGGCCTCGGCATCTCCAGTTCCGCCGAGTCGACCAAGGCCATCCCAGGCCGGCCCGACTCGGCCCCGGCGTCTCCAGTCCCGCCGAGTCGGCCAAGGCCATCCCAGGCCAGCCCAACTCGGCCCCGGCAACTATTGTCCCGCCGAGTCGGCCAAGGCCATCCCCGGATGGCCCGACTCGGCCCCGGCGTCCCCTGTCCCGCCGAGTCGGCCAAGGCCATCCCCGGCCGGCCCGACTCGGCCCCGGCGTCTCCAGTCCAGCCGAGTCGGCCAAGGCCATCCTTGGCTGGCCCTACTCGGCCCCAGCATTCCTTGTCCCGCCGAGTCGGTCAAGGCCGTCCCAGGCCAGCCCGACTCGGCCCATCGTCTCCAGGCCCGCCGATTCGACCCCACCCCGGCACGGCCTTGCCGGCGAGATAGGCCCCAGCCATCTCAGGTCGACCCAGTTCGGCCCCAACAAGATGGGACCCCCGGTTCCCGCCAGATCAGCCCCAGCAATTCAAAAATCCGTTCCTCTGCGCCGCCCGACAGCGCCCGACGCGTGCCGCCCGATAGCGTCGATGCGCGCCGCAGCGCCAACATGCGCCGCCTGATAGCGCCAGATCCGACAATCCAACGGCTCCGCCGGCTGATGGGACATGGACCCACGTGATCGCGCCAGCGTCACCCCTATAAAAGGGTAAACTACGTCGGGAATCGGGTAAGGCATTATAACGCACATTTTACACACTCGATGCCCTAACTCTCAAAGGAACTACCTGATCCTTCTGAGACCTCTCCCTCCTCAAGAGCTCTCTCGAGCTCCTTCTCTGCTGTGACCTCTGTCACTAACTTGGGCGTCGAAGGGTCCCACCGGAGAACCCTCTCCGGTCTTGGGACTTCTTTGCAGGCGATCCGGTGAAGAAGAAGAGCCTCCGTTCCCGACGTCCAGGAGGGTGATCGAGCGTCATCAGATTGGCGCGCCAGGTAGGGGGGCGCTAAGAAAAAGTAGCGAACGATCTCCGAAGCTACATCCGTCGTCCCCTTTTTTCTCCCAGAAGCCATGGTGGTGACGCGAGCTCGGGATGCCTCTATCAGCTGTCCGGCTAGGCTCATCCCAGAAGCTGGACAGCAGGAGGCCAATCCCCCTGCTGCCAGCCTTCCTGTTGCCAGCCCGCCGCCGGACGCCGCTGTCCAGACGGCGGAGCAGCTGGCAACCCTCTCCCAGCAAGTTCAGAACCTCACTGCTATGGTCCACGGACTCCAGCAGCAGCAGTCCGTGGCCACCCAGCACCAGACTGCTCCCCCCGCCAGCCAGATGTCGGTGAGGGGAGGCTCCCCCCAGCGAGGGACCGGCCGACGTCGAGCTTCCCCAGGAAGCCTCGCCGCGAGCCCCCAAGCGGCCACGGTCCCCCGGCCACGGCCCCAGCGAGCTTCCTCCCAAGCCACATCATCACGGGGAACCCAGGCGGAAGTCCCGACTCCCATCTCCATCTTCTGCTTCCTCTTCTTCTTCTTCCTCCGAGCCATCCCGAAGGGCTCCGACGATCAACCGCCAGGCGAAGGAACGCCTGGAGGAGTACAACCGGCGCCTCGACGAGCTCGCTAGGAAGATAAACCACCAGCCGGAGGAAGAGTTTGACACTCGTCCTCCTTACACCCGCCGCATCCTAGAGGAACCGGTTCCCTCCAGGTTCTGCTTCCCCCAGGTGGACCCATACGACGGTACGACCGACCCTCTCGACCACCTTGAGAGCTACAAGGCCATGATGCAAGTCCAGGGCGCCTCAGACGCCCTTCTCTGCAAGTCCTTCCCTGCGACCCTGCGGAAGGCCGCCCGTGCGTGGCATTCACGCCTGTCCCCCCACAGCATAGACTCCTTCCGGGAGCTGGAGAGGGCATTCTGGCCCACTTTGACGCCTGCCGCCGGATCCCAAGGATGGCGGACAGCCTCTTCTCGTCCTCCAGAAGGAAGGAGAGCCCCTGCGGGACTTTGTGTCCCGGTTCAAAACCACCGCCCTCGAGGTCTACCATCTCGATGATGCGGTGGCCACCCTGGCGCTGAACCGGGGACTTCTTCCGTCCCACTTCACCTTCTCCCTGGACAAGAAGCCCCTGAGCTCCTACTCCGACTTCCTCCTCCGGGCCCAAAAGTACATCCAGGCAGATGAAGCCGATCTCACCCGCTGGGAGTCTTCGAAGGGCTCCAGCCACAAATCCGCTCGCCCTGAGCTGAGCGGACCTCCTCGCCATCGCCGATCCGACCCCCCTCGCCGGTCCGACAACTGGCATCGGAGCCCTGTCCCCGACGAGGGTAAGCTCACCCCTCTCCTTGCCCCTCGATCCCACATCCTGATGGAGATTGAGGGCGAGCCCTACCTCCAACATCCTCCCCCGATGAAGAAGGGTGTGTCCCGCAACAGAAGCCGCTACTGTCGATTCCACCGGGACTACGGCCACGACACCGACAACTGCTACAGTTTGAAACGGGCTATCGAAGAGCTCATCCAATGGGGCTACCTCGGCAAGTACGTCCAGAAGACGCCGCAGCCACTGCCGGCCATCATGGGGCCTCCACCAGCTCAAGCCACTGTCGACAACACTCCCACGGAGCGGACCGTCAGGATGCTGTCTTGGGGGTCGGCCTCTGCGTCCAAGCGGCCGAGGGGGGAGGATGCTCTAAATAATGTAATGCCCCGGGGGAGACTGCTGTAATGGAAAATGTAAACAATGAAGGCGTAGTCATCGTTATGACGATCGCCAAACACCCTGTAAAATGGATTTTAGTTGATAGTGGCAGCTCAGCTGACATCCTTACTTACGACGCCTTTGTTCGAATGGGTTTGTCTGTTGACTCCCTTCAGCCCGTGGCGACCCCGCTAGTTGGATTCACCAGAGATTCTGTGAGGGTCGAGGGCGAAATATCCTTGCCCGCGACGACCGGAACCCCGCCATGCCAAAGCACCGTGATCATGAAATTCCTGGTTGTAAGGGCCCTTTTGGCATACAACGCCATTCTTGGGCATCCCGGCCTGAATCTTTTGGATGCGGTTATCTCCACCCGACGTCTATTGGTGCAGTTCCCCACCAGCGAGGGAGTTGGAGAAATGCGTGGGGAGATAAGCCCGGTCTTACCTTGCTACCATGCGGCGTTGAGCCCTCTGGAGGCCGACCCGGCCCTGGAGGCGTCTGACCCTAGAGATTCCGCCAAAGGAGGGGAGCCTGCCGAGCACCTCCTGACTTTCCCTCTCAACGATGACCCAGCAAGGACCGTCCGTGTGGGCGGACTCCTTCCCTTGGAGGACCGGGAGCGCCTCTTAGCTTTCCTGCGGGCTAACTTAGATGTATTCGCCTGGTCAGCGTCCGACATGCCTGGTATTTCTCCGGAAGTCATCACCCACAAACTTAACATCGACCTGCGCCACCATCCAATCCGTCAAAAGAAGAGAAGCTTTGCTCCCGACCGATAAAGGTCGATTGATGAAGAAGTCCACAAGTTGATCAGCGCCGGCCACATCCGGGAGGCGCATTACCCAAGCTGGCTGGCCAAAGTAGTCATGGTGCGCAAGGCAAACAGGAGCTGGAGGATATGCATAGACTTCACTGACCTCAACAAGGCGTGCCCAAAGGACAGCTTCCCCTTGCCAAGAATTGACCAGCTGGTCGATTCCACCTCTGGTCACGAGCTTCTCAGCTTCATGGACGCCTTCTCCGGATACAACCAGATAAGGATGGACCCCAGCGACGAGGAGTACACCTCCTTCGTGACAGAGAAAGGCATTTACTGTTACAAGGTGATGCCTTTCGGCCTCAAGAATGCGGGAGCAACCTATCAGCGGCTGATGAACAAGGTGTTCCATGACCAGCTCGGCCAGAACATGGAAGTCTATGTGGATGACATGCTGACAAAGAGCACCCATGCCGCCGACCACATCTCTGACCTGGAAGAAACTTTTAACAACCTCCGTCGCTTCCAAGTCAAGCTGAACCCTAAGAAGTGCGCTTTTGGGGTCACAGCAGGTAAATTCCTGGGCTTTATGGTGACCCAGCGCGGAATCGAGGCGAACCCAGAGAAGATCAGCGCCATACTTGACATGAGGCCGCCGTCCAACAAAAAGGAAGTGCAACGGCTAACTGGAAGGGTAGCGGCGCTGAGTCGTTTCCTCTCTAGATCGGCAGAGAGGTGCTTGCCTTTCTTCAAGGCCCTGCGGAAGGTGAACGGTTTCACATGGACGGACGACTGCTAGGAAGCTTTCGACAGCTTAAAGGCGTTCCTGTCCTCCCCACCGCTCCTCTCCAAGCCGGGAGATGGGAGAGTCTCTTCCTTTACCTAGCCGCCTCCTCGAAGCCGTCAGCTCAGTCCTGGTGTGCCTGGATGCCGACGGAACCCAGAGGCCAGTCTACTACGTGAGCAAGGTCCTGCATGACGCCGAGGTCAGGTATTCCAAAACAGAGAAAGTCATTTTTGCCTTGATAGTTTTCGCCCGGCGTCTTCGCCCGTATTTCCAAGCCCATCCCATCGTGGTGCTCACGGACCAACCTCTCCGAGCCATCCTGGCCCGTCCGGATACTTCGGGTCGACTCGCCAAATGGGCCATCAAACTGGGGGAGTTCGACATCTCTTTCCAAGCACGACCGGCCTTGAAGTCCCAGGTCCTGGCCGACTTCCTGGTCGAGTGCACTTGGACGGAAAAGGATCCCAAGGAGGTCCCCAGGAAGCAGCCCAAGCCCGAGCCGAGGGACGATGGAAAGACCTGGATCCTCCACATGGACGGCGCATCGAATTCTCAAGGAAGTGGAGCCGGCCTCATTCTTGCCGGGCCGGAAGGAGAAAGAGCCGAATGCGCCCTGAGATTTCTTTTTGAAGCCACCAACAACCAGGCGGAGTACGAAGCCCTCCTGGCCGGGTTAAGATTAGCCCAGGAGGTTGGAGCAAAGCACCTCAGAGCCTACACGGACTCACAACTCGTCTCGGGCAAATCAACGGAGAGTATGAGGTGCGCGACCCCGTTATGGCACAATATCTGAAAAAGGTTCAACTCTTGACCTCCTCGCTGCCTTACTTTAGCATCAGCTACATCCCCCGGAGCGAAAACGCAAAGGCGGACATCCTCTCTCGACTGGCTACCTCCGCCGACGGCCTGACAAGGGACGCCTACATCGAATATCTAGAAAGGCCCAGTGTAGAGGGCGGGGAGGAGGTCCTCCCGCTCACCCCGGAACCTACATGGATGGACGCCTATGTCCGCTACCTCACCGACGGCACCCTCCCTGACGACCGCAACGAAGCCAAATTGCTCAAGTGGAGGGCCTCCAAGTTCATCCTCCTCGACGGACGCCTATACAGAAGGTCATTTTCCTACCCGTTGCTTAGTGCGTAGGCCCCGCCGACGCCGACTACATCCTCAGAGAAATCCACGAGGGCATTTGCGGGAATCATCTGGGGGGCAGATCCTTGGCCCAGAAGGCTCTCCGTCAGGGGTACTTCTGGCTCACTATGAAGGAGGACGCGGCCAAGCTAGTTCAAAGGTGCGACGGCTGCCAGCGCCACGCGCACATCCAGCATCAGCCACCTGCCCCGCTGAGCCCACTCTCGGCTCCGTGGCCCTTCGCCCATGGGGGATGGACATCCTTAGACCGTTCCCCCCAGCTTCAGGACAGCGGAGATTCTTGCTTGTCGCCATCGACTATTTCACCAAGTGGGTCGAGGTCGAGGCGTTGGCCAAAATCACAGAGAGCAAAGTTAAGACTTTCTTCTGGAAGTCGATCATATGCCGCTTTGGCTTTCCTCACACCCTCGTCACGGACAACGGTCGCCAGTTCAACAACAAGGCGTTCAAGACCTTCTGCGAGGAGCTGGGCATTCGTCACCGATTCACCTCCGTCGGCCACCCCCAGACCAACGGGGAGGCTGAGGTCATGAACCGCACCATCCTCAGAGGGCTTAGGACTCGCCTAGATGGCTCCAAAGGGCGTTGGGTAGAAGAGCTTCCCAGTGTGATATGGGCCTACCACACAACGCCCAGAACCCCGACGGGCGAAACTCCTTTCAGCCTCTCCTTCGGATCCGAGGCCGTCATCCTCATCGAGATCGGATTGCCCAGTCCACGGGTGGAAGACAACCCCGCGCTGATTCGGACCAATCTAGACTTCATCGACGAGGCGCATGACAGGGCGAGACTGCGCATCGCGACCTTTTTCCAGCGAGCGGCTAAGTACTATAACGCCCGAGTTCGTCCCAAGGTTTTTCGCCGTGGAGACTTGGTGCTTCGAAAGGCCGAGGTATCAAAGCCTACCGAGGGGGGCAAGCTATCCCCCAACTGGGAAGGCCCCTACCGTGTCACCGAGGCGCTCCATCGGGGGGCATACAAACTGGAAGAGCTTGACGGGAAGTCCATTCCACGTACCTGGAATGCGGACAACCTCCGCCGATATTGTCAATGATGTACCTCCAGGGGCATAAGCAATAAAGAAAAAGGTCCTTTCTGGCGACACAGTTTGTCTTCCCTTGCGCAAGTCTCTCAAGAGGGGCTCACTGGCATCGCGGCCCACGGGACACCACTCGGCTCCGGCACGGCGGTGCCCCCGAGTTGGTTAAGACCCTAAAGGCTCCGTACCCGGCTGAGTCACCACTTGGGCAGAACACAAACCCCCAGGCTGGTTCAAAAGGAGCTCACTGGCATCGTGGCCCATGGGATACCACTCGGCTCCGGCACAGTGGTGCCCCCGAGTTGGTTAAGACCCTAAAGGCTCCATACTCGGCTGAGTCGCCACTTGGGCGGAACACAAACCCCCAGGCTGGTTCAAAAGGAGCTCACTGGCATCGCGGCCCACAGGACACCACTCGCCCCGGCACGGCGGTGCCCTCGAGTTGGTTAAGACCCTAAAGGCTCCATACCCGGCTGAGTCGCCACTTGGGCGGAACACAAACCCCCAGGCTGGTTCAAAAGGAGCTCACTGGCATCGCGGTCCACGGGACACCACTCGGCTCCGGCACGGCGGTGCCCCCGAGTTGGTTAAGACCCTAAAGGCTCCGTACCCGGCTGAGTCGCCACTTGGGCGGAACACAAACCCCCAAGCTGGTTCAAAAGGAGCTCACTGGCATCGTGGCCCACGGGACACCACTCAGCCCCGGCACGGCGGTGCCCCCGAGTTGGTTAAGACCCTAAAGGCTCCGTACCCGGCTGAGTCGCCACTTGGGCGGAACACAAACCTCCAGGCCGGTTCAAAAGGAACCTGACGACGCCCCGCTCTCATGTCACCCTCCGGGGTTCACTCCCAGTCCCCGCGCTGGGGATTACTGGCCACCCTCGGCTGGCCAAAGAAGGCACGCAGACGTCCATCCAAGGCAGCGCAAGGTACAAAGGTAAAAGTCCTACACTCCTTTCGCTTAGCCGATGCAGGGCACGCAAGCTCAAGGAGTGTGGGAGGCATTTGATGGGGCCAGTTGACCCCATGAGAAACGAAATTTTTGGACAGCCCCAAAGGCCCGGACTCAAACTCCAGCGACGGCCTCCAACGTCGGCTTCCAGCGCCGGCCCCCAGCGCTAGCCAAAGGCCGACGGACTCAGCGTCGGCTTCCAGCGCTGGCCTCCAGCGTCGGCCTCCAGCGCTAGCCAAAGGCCGATGGCTCAGCGTCAGCTCCAGCGCCGGCTTCTAGCGTCGGCCTCCAGCGTCGGCTTCCAGCGCTAGCCAAAGGCCGACGGCCCACCGTCAGCTCCAGCGCTGGCTTTCAACATCGGCCTCCAGCGTCGGCTTCCAGCGCTGGCCAAAGGCCGACAAGCTCCAGCGCCAGCCCCTAAGACCGGCACATCAAAGGCCGACACCCGCCAAAGGCCGGCCTCTCCAAGTTGGCCGGCCCCGGCACATTGCTGGCCGGCCATGGCCTCTCTAAGCTAGCCGGCCCCGGCGTCTCCACGCCAGGCGGCCCCTACTTCTTCAGGCAACTCAGCCCCGGCGTTCCCTGTCCCGCTGAGTCGGCCAAGGCCATCCCAGGCCGGCCCGACTCGGCCCCGGCTTCTCCAATCCCGCCGAGTCAGCCAAGGCCATCCCCGGACGGCCCGACTCGGCCCCAGCGTCCCCTGTCCCGCCAAGTCGGCCAAGGCCATCCCCGGCCGGCCCGACTCGGCCCCGGCGTCTCCAGTCCAGCCGAGTCGGCCAAGGCCGTCCCCGGATGGCCCTACTCGACCCGGCGTTCCCTGTCCCGTCGAGTAGGCCAAGGCCATCCCAGGCCGGCCCGACTCGGCCCCGGCGTCTCCAGTCCCGCCGAGTCGGCCAAGGCCATCCCAGGCCGGCCCGACTCGGCCCCGGCGTCTCCAGTTCCGCCGAGTCGGCCAAGGCCATCCCAGGCCGGCCCGACTCGGCCCCGGCATCTCCAGTCCCGCCGAGTCGGCCAAGGCTATCCCAGGCCGGCCCGACTCGGCCCCGGCGTCTCCAGTCCCGCCGAGTCGGCCAAGGCTATCCCAGGCCGGCCCGACTCGGCCCCGGCGTTCCCTGTCCCACCGAGTCGGCCAAGGCCATCCCAGGCCGGCCCGACTCGGCCCCGGCGTCTCCAGTCCCGCCGAGTTGGCCAAGGCCATCCCAGGCCGGCTCGACTTGGCCCCGGCGTCTCCAGTTCCGCCGAGTCGGCCAAGGCCATCCCAGGCCGACCCGACTCGGCCCCGGCATCTTCAGTCCCGTCGAGTCGGCCAAGGCCATCCCAGGCCGGCCCGACTCGGCCCCGACGTTCCCTGTCCCGCCAAGTCGGCCAAGGCCATCCCAGGCCGGCCCGACTCGGCCCCGGCGTCTCCAGTCCCGCCGAGTCGGCCAAGGCCATCCCAGGCCGGCCCGACTCGGCCTCGGCATCTCCAGTTCCGCCGAGTCGGCCAAGGCCATCCCAGGTCGGCCCGACTCGGCCCCAGTGTCTCCAGTCCCGCCGAGTCGGCCAAGGCCATCCCAGGCCGGCCCAACTCAGCCCCGGCGACTATTGTCCCGCCGAGTCGGCCAAAGCCATCCCCGGACGGCCCGACTCGATCCCGGCATCCCCTGTCCCGTCGAGTCGGCCAAGGCCATCCCCGGCCGGCCCGACTCGGCCCCGGCGTCTCCAGTCCAGCCGAGTCAGCCAAGGCCGTCCCCGGCTGGCCCTACTCGGCCCCGGCGTTCCCTGTCCCGCCGAGTCGGTCAAGGCCATCCCAGGCCAGCCCGACTCGGCCCATCGTCTTCAGGCCCGCCGATTCGACCCCACTCCGGCACGGCCTTGCCCGCGAGATAGGCCCCAGCCATCTCAGGTCGATCCAGTTCGGCCCCAACAAGACGGGACCCCCGATTCCCGCCAGATCAGCCCCAGCAATTCAAAAATCCGTTCCTCTGACGCGCGCCGCCCGACAGCGCCCGACGCGCGCCGCCCGACAGCGCTGATGCGCACCGCAGCGCCAACATGCGCCGCCTGATAGCGCCAGATCCGACAATCCAACGGCTCCGCCGGCTGATGGGACGTGGACCCACGTGATCGCGCCAGCGTCACCCCCTATAAAAGGATAAACTACGTCGGGAATCGGGTAAGGCATTATAACGCTCATTTTACACACTCGATGCCCTAACTTTCAAAGAAACTATCTGATCCTTCTGAGACCTCTCCCTCCTCAAGAGCTCTCTCGAGCTCCTCCTCTGCTGTGACCTTTGTCACTAACTTGGGCGTCGGAGGGTCCTACCGGAGAACCCTCTCCGGTCTTGGGACTTCTTTGCAGGCAATCCGGTGAAGAAGAAGAGCCTCCGTTCCCGACGTCCAGGAGGTGTGATCGAGCGTCATCAACTTCCATCCTTCAACAAGAAGATCTGGATAAAAACAGGCTATACATAACCTTATCAAATACTTCTGGAGCATGACAATTTCTTAAATCAAAGTTACTTATATAGAAGTTTCATATGATTGTGTTATAATCTTTAAAAAATTTTGAACTTTATGGATGCTAGTTTTGTGGAACAAATGGAACCATGAAATACCAGTAATCAAGTTGTCTCCAGTCCTTGCCAGGAGCAGTATATGTTCCATTCCTATGTTACTAGGCCAGGAGCAGTATATGTTCCATTCCTATGCTATAGAAAAAATAAGAGAGAAAGCAAACAGGTACCAGCAGTGACATTTGATAGCCCAAGCAATGGAGAAGGCTGAGCTAATTAGGCCAGTCATTACATGGACTGAATCATTCTCATTTATAACTCTAAACCCTGCAAAGCTGTGTTTGTAAGTATGGATGTAAGAATTTTTGCTAGCAAATATTTTATTTCACATCAATTATATACTGAAAAGATCTTAAATATTTATACAGTATCAAGGAAGTTGAATAATATTTTCTTAAACTAATTTGTTTTGGGTAAGATCGTAAGTTATGACAAATAGTATTAAAGTGAATTCAGTCCATGCCCATATGAACTAAAGGACACTACAAATGTATTATATATTTTTTAATTAGATTTGATTAGATTTAAATGTAGGTTTAGACATGAGCCTTTAGCCTCTTTAACCTAGCGAGAATGCCAAGTTATCTACTATATAGATTTTAGGTACTTATATAAAATCAGAGAATCCAAATAAAGATTTTATGACATCTCTTTCAGTGAGGTTCTGGCTTGCAATAATGGGGATCAAGTGATCTTTAGTTGATCCCCCCTCACGCCCCTCCACCCTCCTCTTTGTTTTCTTTCTTCTCCACATCTCCTCTCACCTTGGATCGAGCTCACCGGAGGGAAAGAAAGCGAGGGGAAAGGAGAGTGAGAGTGAAAAAAAAGACTACAAGAATGAGGCTTCGCATGAATGTTCAAGCTCTACTGAGTTAATATAGAAGAAGTTTTGTGTTAGTCCTCAAGGTCCGTCAGCTTCACATAAACAAGACTTTTTTGCCGAGACTGTCAAGTGTCAAGGGCTTACCGGCATCTTATAAACAGGGCTCTACATGAGTCTGTTATCAAGAAGTGCCGACTTCACTTGCAGACGGAGCCTGCATGTAGTTGCCAAGGACCGCCGACTTCATGAAATGGGCCTGCACATTAAGTCGTAAAAGGGGTTCAATATGAAGAACCATGGAGACTACATGACATGATCAAGAAAAAATGAAAACGTAAATGCCAAATCCAAGCACAAAATTAACATAGCTAACTATCAACACTTCTCCTGCTAGGATGGTACACACATGAACGTCACAACTATGTCTTCCATATAATGCATCTCTTAAACTATAGTTTTGCCACAGCTATGATGGGAAACCCTCACCAGTTGATGTTTCAAAAGCAAGCTCGTCCCTGAAGCCATGTGGTTCATCTCTAAGAAGCAAGGCCTCTGATCGCATGTAATTCTGCTGCAAGGTATTTCATCTCCAATCTTTTCTTTTGGAGACTCTGCAGCACAAAATAGTGCAATTCTAATCAGTGAAGCCAGACATTCTTTTGTTCTATGGTTAACTCCACTGCCACTTTCACCATCAGTCAGCAATATAGGATCCACCATCTCTTCAAGGCTTTTTCTTTGAGGCCTTGGCAGCAGCGAAAGTTTGAAGGCTTAACACATCATTGAATATACTATCTGTTGGTCTCTTTCCCGTAATCATCTCAAACAAAATGATCCCATAGCTATAAATGTCGCCATGAATGGATGCTGGACAGAATGGTGAAGAAGAATATGAGATCTTGAATGCAGTATCAAATTGATGTCATAAGATTGACAGAACAAGTTTGCTTGCAACGATGACAGATCAAGATATGTTCAGACTTTGGGTTATCAGTTATTCTTAAATAATGAGATAGGAAGTCCTAATTTCAATTCTTAAACCTATCTAGATTAATGTAGTGACATTGGGCCCAGAAATTATCAAAAGCTCTCTAATTTTCACTTAGTCTTTTTTTTTTTTAATTATTGGCCAGGTGATTTGCAAACTATTCCTTGGCAATTGACCTATTCATACTGCTTAATACTTGACATATTTTCTAACTAATTATTCAAGACTTAATTATGGTACACTAATCAAATTAGTGAATTGATGATGCAATCATATCTGATGGTGGTTTTGCTACTATTTAGTCACTGTTATTAACCTTCATGTTTCTTTCAATTTTTGCAGTACTGGTGCAAGATATTTTAATCAATTTACGTATCTTTGAAATTTTAATTGGTTTACTATTGCTTTGGAACTCATTGCAAACTTTTGCTGATTGTCAACATTTTTGAAAATATATATCTTTTTTAATACTTGGCAAGTCCTAAATTTTCAAGTTCCCTGAACCCCCAACTCTAAATCATTCCTGAGAGGATAGTTGTGATTAAGCCAGAAATAGGAAAAAAAATAGAAGTATGATTTTTCTAAAAGTCTTTAAATTATCAAAAGTTTGGATTGGGCTGCTATCTTGAGGAATATAGCAAATAGTTCCTTTGATCAAAGTTGAGCTACATTGTCCAGTTCCCCTGACCACACTCAAGCTAGCACTACAACAATTCTCAGAATAGGCGACACTAAAAAAAAAGTCATTTTTTGACGCTAAAAAGCGTCAAAAAAATCATCCTGACGCTTCTTGAGGCATCAAAAAAGTAGGAGTAGAAAAGAAAATTTTCGACGCTTTTAAAAAGCATCGGAAAATTTGGCGACGCTTTAAAGTGTCAGCAAGAGTCGCTGGTTCGACGCTTTAAAGCATCAAAAAAAAAAAAAAAATAAAATAAAATAACAAACAAAAATTTAAATTAAACCTATATAATGCAATTAAGATAAAATCATATTACATACATAAAATTTATATTAAACCTGTATAATACAATTAAGATAAAATTTATATTAAACCTGTTATATTTTTAAAAAAACAAACATAAAATTAAAATTGAGCCAACACTTCAAAATTTTAAAATCAAAGTTTGTACAAATTTATATTAAACATGTACAATGCAATCATAACAAACATAAAATCACATTGCATACATTCTTCGCATCCAAATTAAAATTTTAAATATAAATTTCATTACAATCAACTAAGAGATGGTTTGTTACAATTTAAAATTTAAAAAAATTAAAAAATACATGAAATAGAAAATATAAAATAAAAAAAGTTGAGGTCAATGATCTACAGAGGAAGGTCGTCACCCTGTCCGTGAGGATCTGATGCTCCAAGAGCCTATAAAAAAAATTAAAAATGTTTAATTTGCGAAACTATCGATGACAATATTATATAAATAATTGATTTAAAATAAGAATATATATTTAATAATATATGTATTTACCTGATGTGGATGTAACATCTATACGATAAATGTAAGCCACTCAATATGCTCTCTTATGGAATCCATCGCTGCTCTGTCGATGGCACGGTTCTGTTGCATCTCCTTCATCGCTGCTCTGTTGATGGCATAGCTCTATCACATCTCCTCTATCTTCTGCTCAAGTCTATAAACGCGTGCATCATGAACACCATCTGCAGCATCACATGTATATCTACTCATCCAGATAACTAAGTGGGGGTTACTCAACTCCGTAACCCCTCACTCGAACATAGCACTTCGGCACCATCATATCTGTAAACATCTCGTTCTCGATGTGACTACTCTGCGTAGATGCTGTAGAGTCATCGACATGCTCAATAATAAGAGCTATAGCTCTTTTCTGTATAAATTTAGAAAAATTAGTTAGATCTTACTTACTAACAAAATCAAATTAAAATCGTTGCATGAAATAAATTATAATAAATAATTACATATAAGTCCCTCAACTAATCTCTGATAAAAGTGCCATCATGGTGAATATGAGTCATCCGATAAAACTTCACTTCACCGGATTCTCGCCCATGCTCATCCATCTACAAGAAAAATTATAATTTGTAAATAATTTAAGTATTACGATACATACGTGTACCGCAATACACATATTTCATCATATAATTTTACTATAGTAAACACAAGTAAAAAGACTGATTTACATATTTTTAAAATGCTAAACATAAAAGCAATGGAAAAAGAAACCTTAGTTAACTCCCAAGTCTCTGCACTCACAGTTTTTGAATAACATTGTAAAAACAACATAAGCCAAGGCACATCTTAATGCAAGTATCCAATGCTTCAGCAGCTAGTGTAAAAAGATTAAGGCCTTCAATCTGACCCATCTACCAATCCCCCCCTCCCTTCTTCATGTTACATAGGAATATGACACCATGATGCACATAAACATGGAACCATTTCATTTGAATAATAAGGTTGTCATTTTAAATGTTCCTCTGTTTGCTCTGCAAGCACCTACAAGCATCATCTCATGGATTAAGTGAGCTTTTATAACAGATCACCATCATTCCTTCTTTAAAATGTGCATTCATGGCTATCATCAGTAATCTGTAACCGGGCCAATATAACACTATCATTTTCTTCTTCTTCTTCTTCTATCTAGATATTTGATATTTAACTGTTACCAAGTCAAAAGGAATCTATCATTTCTCAAATTACCATTTTCTGGGCATTGAATATGTTACTATACAAAACTTGTTTAATGTCTTAATGTCAACACTGGTTGGCAGGGGCATTGAATATGTTACAATATCTTCTAGTTTAATGAGGTCTGACTCCTAATTAATTAGACTCAATTTTGACTTCTAGTTTAGTCAATCGAGTCTACTTAGGGCTATTAATTCGGTATTAATTTTGACGCTAAGATGATATATATAAAGAGAGACGAGATGAGTGCAGTGAAAGTACATCCATGATAATCTATTTACTGAATAACTTATTTGACTCTCTGCAAGTTTGTCAACAAGAGCCCACTCACTGGATGATCCTGGCTTTTCGTTGGCTATATCTAACTTTGTCTATCAACTCAAGACGGCAGCAGCTGCCATCCTTTTGTCAGCTAAATAAACACCTAGTCCAATGTCAACCAAGTCACATTAATCTTAATCCTTTGTGTCAGACCTTTTAACCTGATTGGCAAACAATGATAGCATATAAAAACATTAGAAATAGTTCTTTTATTATGATAGTGGCATTCATAACTCATCCCATCCCAGCATGTAGAATAGAAATGCCCCAGAATGTACTAATTAAAATACTGATATGTTTATATATCCTGAATATCCTACAAGGAAAACCTTGGTCAGATGCTCATAGTTTTGATTTGCTTGTCTATTGATATAATATGAAAAGACCATCAGAAACTTTCTCGGACTCAACTGAAGTAGCAGTTGGCGCAAACTTTCTCGGACTAAACTCCTTATTACAATCAAAGTTGCAGAAGAAATTGTTCCAGCTTTACCTTCTGGGTAAGTTAATAGGTTAGCTGATCTTACTTAGTCTTTTAACCATTGACCCTGTCCGCTATGATCTTCTGGAAGCCTCTTTTCGCCTCCATGTCAGACAAAAGTAAGGTGATTATTATAGGATGCTTCTGATTTTAATCCTTGAGGGGCCATGCCATTTGTAAGTTCCCAGATGTATCAAGTTTACATATCCTGGCATCTTGTTTTAACTGTCGAACTGCGTTAGGATGCTTTCAAGTGCAAATTTTACTTCCATGACTGTCAAAAAGAAATTCCTGCAAATGGATGAGTATTAGGATAACCCACCGTTTACTGGTGTGACCAGCTCGATCCTGAAATCGTTGTCTACTTGTAAATAAATCAACATTATATATTTAGCTGCATTTCTGAGCCAGAGATTCAAATAATGTACTTGAATAAAAGACATCTGAAATTATGAAGACTGACTTCAGTAACTGTGGTGCATTTGGTTCTCAAACTATATAATTCAGACCCTTAATAGAATATATATTCTCAACCAAAATTACTGGGGGTCATGGTTTAAATTTGTGTGACAGATTTGGGACGCCACACGGTGTAAAAGGATCCGGAACATGGATGGCCATCGGACTAGAGCTGGAGTCTTAGCCTGGAGTTCATGCATTTTATCTTCAGGAAGCCGAGATAAAGTTATTCTTCAACACGATCTTCGTGTCTCAAATGATTTCATTAGCAAACTCATAGGCCACAGATCTGAGGTAAGTCTTTTGAGACTTGTTTGATAATACAGGCATGTGAATGCGCATAAATGCAAGTCAGTATTTTCATGTCTTTCTCATAGTCTATATGCATACTTCTATTGAATTAAGCTACAATTCTTAACATGTTGGTAGCATATGCTCAAATCTATGTAGCAATATAGGCATCTAGCTTGCTTGTCTTTTATTGTTCACTCAATATGACAAAATATGGCTTATACACAGTATCAGAACTGCAAATGGGCACATGGAAAAGAGAGAAGAAATAAATTTTCATCTCAAATTGCCTATCTAGTCATAATTGTTCAGCCATTTTCCTTTCCCTTCTTTAATCTTAAAGAAACTATGATATGCTGTACCAGGTCTGTAGCCTAAAATGGTCCCATGACGACCGTCAATTTGCATCTGGTGGAAATGACAACCAAGTCAGCTGCTAGTCAATAATATTTCTCTGTTTCATTACCAATATTTTTATGTTTATTATGTTAAGGTTTGATATCCAACTTTGTGACTTCACAGAAGCCAACAAGAGTAGACATTCTATCACTCTAGTTCACCTGGAACCCACTGTTTGATCTTTTGAACCTTATTTAGTCTTTTTTCTTTCTTGCACACAAATTGTCAGAAAAATAAATAAAAGGTTTAAGTGAAGACTGAGCTGTTTCAAAGTCCATAAAAGAATCTGCCTCCATCTTACATGGTGGAAGGTGGGATCATGAATAAGAAGTAATGATGAAATAGCAATAATACCTTAGGTTAAGGTCATTGTTATGCTAATGCTTGCAATCAACTTGATGGAAAGGGCAAGACATTACAAGTTCTGAAGCTCCTCCAATTATTGTCCATGCGCTCCAGTCAAACAATTCAATAACTCTTGATACATTTTGCTCAGGTGCGCTATAAGATGTCCTCAAGAGAATTAATTTGTTTAGCTCAAGACAAGTATGATAACAAATGAAGGCGGTTGTCCTAAAGCTGCACATGATTATGTTTCTTTCAAGCTTTCAGAATATCATGAACATGGTTTAATTTGTGATAATACATTTCCCTGTTACAATGAAGAGCATGCATCCATACGACAACAACATGCAACCAAATGGCAGCAAAAATGTTGATTGCTTTGATAGAAACTTTACAGATGAATTGTGATTGTGACTTCAGTAAGGATATCTTATGTTATTTGGTCACTTTTTTTTTGGCTATAATTGAAGTCCTCGGGTAGCAACAAATCATTGTCTATGTAGTGACCAGTGGACTTAGAGCAGCAATCAGAAACTAATCAACTATAATCCTTAGTTTGAGTTTATGACATTGTTGGCCTAGATGAGGGGAGGTGAATTGGGTTCTTTAAAATTTAAGCCTACTTTTCAAAATAATGCTCAAATGTAATGCTGTGAAAAATATGAGTGCAGTGCGAAATAAACTTAAGCAGAATATAGGAGATAGAGAGGAGAGAAAAGAGACAATCACAAGCCAACACCAAGATTTATAGTGGTTCGGTGTTAGCTACACCTACATCCACTCCCAAGGATCTCTTGGGTATCACTATAATTTCCTTGATTACAGCGGAGTTGTTTTACAAGCTAACAACCCAAACTTGTTGTTTTCCGGGATCACAACGAACCCAGCTGATTTTCACAGGCTCACCAGCATAAAACCTTTTCACAAGCCAACCTGGCTTGCACAGGGACTAATTGCCCCTTGATTCAATCACTTGATTGAATCAACTTACAAAAGATATAGAAAGTTGAGATACAACAAGAATAAAGCTCCAAAATAAGCAAATAAAGCAATATAATCAAATGAAAATAGAAGGAGCCTAGTTTGAAAATTTCTAAAGTTGAGCTCTTCTTCTTTTGATCTTCTTCAAGATGAAACTTGAAGCTTTTGAAGGATTTTTTTGACTTGAAGCTCAAATCAAACTAGGGCTCTTTTCTCTTCCTCTTTTCCCTTTTGATTTGATGAAAATCCCTCAAAATTTGCTTCGGATTCTTAGGATTTCTTTTGACCTCTGTTTTCTCTCTAGGGCTTTTGAAATTTAAACTTTTTCTCTTTCTTTTCTTCTTTTACTCCCTTTTTCTTCTCTTGTTTTTGAATCAACCCTGGGCTCTTATTTATAGACTTCTTCCAAATCCACTTAGAATCCATTTTTAAGGTGGAAACTATCCGTTGTCAGGAGTTGGAAGAATGTTTGGATGAATACAGAAAGAGCCATTGAAGACCGCTAAAGATTGTCAGGTTCTGGAGCCGTCTATGATAGTTCTGGAGTAGCTCTTGACAGGGTCGAGTCGACTCGAACAGGTCACGAGTCAGCTCGAGCACGAGATGTCCAAAAAATGAATTTTTTGCTTGTTGAGAGGTCAACTCTTACTTTTCTAGGGGTCGACTCGAGATCACCATGAGTCGACTCAAGCTGCTTTGGGAGTCGACTCGAGCTGGATGCCAACTTTTCTACTCTCTGTGAAATTATGTGAGTCGACTCGAGCTATTGTAGAAGTCGACTCGAGCTTGACACAGAATTGTTGTCTCTTTATCTTTTTGATCGAGTCGGCTCATCCACTATGGCAGTTGGCTCGAGAGCATGCCAAAATTATTAAACCATGCCAAAGTCGACCCCTCAACTGTGAGAGTCGACTCTAAGTGCTGAATATGACACTTAAAGGCAAACTTAATTTTGGACTTGATTTTTTTTATGATTTTGACTGATTAAATACTTAAATCTCTAAAACACTTAATCAAAATCATTAGTAACATAAGATATATACTCATGTGATTTTTGTTATTCATCAAAATCAATATATGGGTCAACAGACATTAGTTTGAGTAAGGCTTTACTCCTATTTAGCACACACAAACAATCCTCTTACGAGGTGATCTAGTTGATGATGGAGTTGCCAAGTCAGTCATTACTCAATGAACTTCTCATGAACATTTTGCAAGCAACCCATAGGCATTTTTCTACAAATTTATATGCTATTATTCCATGAACCTGTGCCATTTATGTCATGTTTGGATGCTAAAAGCCAAGAGATGTAATGGAGAACCTTTTATGCTCCTGATAATATTTTACTCAGAAGAGTATGCATCACAGTACAAGTGCATTGCATATCATGTTTAAGTCTCTGTTTTATATGCTACACCTTCAATATTTTAGTTCAAAACTTCGTACCCAAATATATTCTCTTGCATAAAGTATCCATATCAATAAGGGTAAATAAGAAACCTGATAATTTAGCTTATTAAGCTCCTGAGTACTTTTACTGAATAACACATTATAAGCCGAAACATAGCCCAAAGCAGAGAAACTTAGGGACTAACCTGGTGGCCTCTTGATTGCCGGCAACAAAGACCAATGACATCCGAAAGTCGACCAAGCTTCGGCGAACTCTTCCCCACCTTCCGATTAGAAAAATTGAAGATCTAAGCCTTGAAAGTAACCCAACAAAAGAAGAACAGGGAATTAGATCTAGGGACAAAGAATTACATTGTTGTTTGAGATTAATTTGATATACCTCATTGCCGGCGTTGATCCCAAGTCCAGCGAGATTTGGCAAGCTACAGCAAGGATCTGTCCAACCAACTAACAAGGAAATAGAAAGAGACGAGGATGATGAACAAAATCCACTAAAGCGTATAGCCTTTTAATAAATGAAAAGAAAAGGAGAAACCCCAATTCATCAAAACATAAACCCTAAGAGAGGTTGAAGACGACGGCGAGATCAGTAGCAGAGGTCGGCGGCAGCAGAGGAGATCAGGTTGAAGCTCTTTGACAGTGAGGAGTTGGGGTCTTTTGAAGACGGGATCAAGAAAACCGGCAGCGGCGTCGATGGTGATGAGAAGGAAGAGGAGTGCGTGGTAGGGCAAGGGATATGCTATGGCAAAGAAGAAGTTGGGAGCGATAGGGTTGAAGAGGAGTTCGACACCGATGCAAAAAAGCATCATTAAAAAAGCGACATTATGTTCATTAATTTGCCATGCTTCCACATAGCATCGGCAGATTTCGGGGTTGCAACCCCACATTTTTGTTGTAGTATAGTGTGTCCTCCAATACCATCATGAGGATCTACAGAAAGAAACCATATTAACCAAAGTCCCAACATTAGCAACCATGTCATCATCTAGAAAAACATTACTCGGCTTTAAATCATAGTGGATTACTGGGGATACACTTTGGTGGTGAAGATATTCTATTGCAGAAGCTATGTTAATTGCTATGGTCAATCATTTAACAAGTTTCAATGTCCTTAATTAAAAAAAATTTCTCCTTTGGTGTCGGATGCAATCACTTTTTTAGACTCCCATTGGGCTCAAAGTCGTAAACTATAGCTTTGAAATCATTTCCATTAGAATCCATACTCGAGCATGAGGTGATGACTTTAACCAGATTGCGAATTAGGTACCAACATTCCTTTATAGACAGAACCATAGTATCCTGAACCAACTATACTGGAAGAAGAGAAGCCTTGAGTAGCTTCATGGAGTTGTGCATAAGAAATCTTTTCATAGCAGCTCTTTAGACAAGTCGATAAGGGAAGGTGTTCTATGAAAGAAAAATTTTGTAGAACAATCATAAGATTATTTATGCTTTATTGCATGAAAAATTGAATAGTAAAAAATATATGTACATAAAATTAATATGACGAAAGTGAGAATGTTAAGATGAATGTATGATAATATAAGAAAAGATAGAATAAAAAATAAAATCATTTGTAAAAATATAGAGATAGTTCTAATCAAGAATAAATTAAGGAAATGATGACTTAAATGGTTTGAACATGTGCACCATAACTTAAAGATGCACCTATATAAAAAAATGACTTAATACATTAAAAAAAAAAAGTAGAGATAGATCGAAAATCATATGAAAGAAAGTTAAAAAAAAAATTAAAATTTTTACTTCTTACAAAAAAAAATATGGCTTAAAATAGAACTAAATAAAGAAAAAGAATTATATAGCTAACTTTCATTGAGTTGGGGTTAAGGTTTTGTTTTTGTCGTTGTTATGTTGTTATTAAGAATGCTACCACACAACCTACCGTGATCACTACCCAAGCTGCTGAAGACTTTCTGACTTCTTTCTGGCATCTTCGCTTTGGGCACGCTGGCAGTTTTAACTCTGGGATGCCACCACGTAGATTTTTGTTTCCAAAGAATAAAACTTACCGTGATCCCTACCCAAGCTGCTGAAGACTTCTGACTTCTTTCTGGCATCTTCGCTTTGGGCACGCTGGCAGCTTTAACTCTGGGATGCCACCACATAGATTTTTATTTCCAAAGAATAAAACTCCAGCTGAATTCATGAAGATTTCCTCTGTTTGGTACTTCCCAGAAGTCTCAGGTACACTAAATTCTCCAGAGACTTGAGGGATCGTACCAGACAAGTTATTTTGTGACAGGTGTAGCGCTTGAATACCCTTCAGAGAACTCAAAGATTGAGGGAAAGTTCCATGGAAAAGGATGTTCTCCACTCCAAACATTAGCAATGACCAAGTGTGCTGGGGATTTCCCGTGACACAAGTCATCTGAAATGTCCAGTGTCCTAAGCTTTTCAATTTACCCATCTCCAAAGGCAGAGGCCGATGACTTCTCTCGGCACGGTGCCACTAAATTTATTGTTTGAAGGGTCCATTACTTGCAAGCTTTGACGGTTTCCGAGGCTTACAGGAAGCAGGAGGTTGACATTTAAATAGAGTTGATTCAACTCAGTGATGTTGCCAATGGAAGATGGAATCCCTCCTGAAAGCTTTCCAATTCCATCAGGAACTGAACCTCCAAAAAGATTCGTTTCCATCTCTAATCTGCTCAAACCCAGAAGATTTCCAACACCTGATGGAATATTTCCTTATAACTGATTTCCTCCTAAAGTTAGTGACTCAAGCTTGGTGGTAAAGTTGGCTATGCCATCTGGCAATGTACCACCAAAACGATTGGCTTCCAAAGCTAATGAGAACAGGATAGTGCTATTTGTTAGATAGTTAATAAAGCTCAGATCGTTTCTTCCATGAGTACCAAGGCTGTTTGTGCCTAAACTAAGAATTTGAAGATCTCTAAGGCTCCCTGGAGTAACTTGCTGAGATATCAAAGAATCCAAGTGGTGTGGAATTAATTAGTTCATGCCCACAAGAAAGTGCTCAAATGTGAAATACTGGATGGATTCAGGTTAGAATATCTTACACCTAAAATGCGAAATACTGAAAGCATTCAGGTTTGGTAATTCTGTTTGTTAGGATGTCGATTGAGCAAATGTAACGAAACATCAGAATAAACTGATACAAGAACATTTCAACTTAGATTTTCAATTTAGAATTCTTAAATCTTTAATTCCTTCTCTTTCGGTAACCTTGTATTTTTTGTCAGACTATTATTATTTTGCCTTTCAATGCCTGAATATTCGAGGTGAGAGTTGCCATTGCTTTTGCATGGAAACATAAAATGTTACATATAAAAAGGTTTGATTAGGTGATTAAATATGTAGCTTTTATTTAAGTTCTTAAAACAAGCTATTCTTGTGAAAAAAATGTTGTTTCCAAGTATCAGGTTGATAGAAAGAAGATACATTAATTTAGCTGCTCTGGTTATTAAGAGAGTAATATATATATATAATTAGAAAATTAGAAAATCTAGAATATGAATGAGTAGAGGAAAGGGGAGAATGGAGAAGAGAGATGAGAGGCAAAGGGGCGAATGGGAAGGGAAAGATAGCATAAACGTTAATAATTTTAAGCAAAAAATACTCCAACAATAATTCAGGAGCTATACCCAAGATATGGGATAAGAATAAGGTCATATTTGGAATACACTTTGTTTGAAATAGAGAATAAGGGGGATATTCATGAAATAGAGAATAAAGGGGATATCCCCTGAATATTCCTTCTTATTTCCAAAAGCCATAACTATGAAGGATAGCTGAAAATAAAGTTAACCAGAGTGGATAACCATGTTTAAACATGGGTTATCCCCTGAACTTATTCCCTAGAGACTGAAGGAATAGCTGATTATTCCTTCAGCTATCCGTTGAGGGCAAAACTGTTATTAAAAAAAGCTGATTATTCCCTCAGCTATTCTATGGATAAATTCTATTCTGTACACTTATCCAGGGATAGCTATTTTTCTATCAAACACTACTTTCAGCTTATATTTGGCAACAAACCGCACTCAACACCAAAACCTTAACCTACTTAATCCCATTATATTAGATAGGGATTCTAGAATCAATATAAAGAGTTGGCATCTAGTGAACAGATGTTCCACTAACTCCTAACCATCCTCACAAAATGTGTTCCAAGAGCTCGTTGAATAATCTTTCTTTGTTAAGTTGTCAACAACGTGTAATTTGTTTTGTAGGGCACCAGCTTTCCAAATAGCAATATAGAAAAGGTAATTTACTCCCTATGGTTAATGAATTTGAAGTAAGAATCTACATTGTCTCAGTTATCTTCCATACCAGAACATCCACGGATGATGAAGGCCAAGTGGTGGAGAGGAGACTATGGAATTGCTGAAACTAAGAATGCTCGGAAGATGTAAGCGGCTCGGACAAATGCATTCACCATTGTTAAGTTTATTCATAGGCATGTAACATGATATATAGGATCTAATTTCTTCAACATAAGCAAATATGCCCTCTTAATGATCGAAAGCTCTCAATTCTATCAAAAACATATAGTACGAAATGAAAGCTCTAGTCCAATCTTACACTATCCTTTGATTGGAAACAAAGGCCATCTCGCCATAAAAAACAGAAACCAAGAGGCCATGCTATCAATCCTAACCTATTTATAAAGATGAAGCATCCTTGAATGGCGAAACAAGATTTTACCTCAAAGGTTAAGAACCATCTTTGAGAAAAAGTTACGAGGGCTAGGAAGAACTAATAGGAGGTAAAGACATCAAAGAACTAGAGGGTCATTACTCAAAACAAATTTTATTAAACTTAAGTGTAGATCATAGATTTCAAAGCAACACTCAAAATCAAGGCCTTTTATACCAAAATATCATACTGTATTGATAAGGCACTGAAACGGTATAAATTTTAATTCAATATGAATTGAGCTAGTCCGAACCAATTCATACCAATCTGAATCATTCGATAATAAGTAGTTAATGTTGGTGGGTGTATGTTGGCAGATGGTGGATACGTAATGAATCAGACTGAGGCTAGAGTTTCACTCTATGTCCTTAAGACAATTTCGTCTCGTAATGGTGCTTACGGTCAGTATGACGATTGTCTTCCAGGATACAACAGTCTCCTTTTAATGAAAGCAGCACTACAATTTACCAAAAATATGGAACCAAGAATGCTACTCTCTTTTCAATGCACTATTGCTATACTACCCTTAGGAAAGTATGCAAATGCCTAAGAGAGGAGAAGACTAGAATTGATTCAGATTGAACTCAATTCGGAATGGCTTGGGATGGATGAAATGCTTAGGTCTAGGGTCCTATTTATAGGTTTTAGGTACCCTTTGGAAGCAACCCTACGAATTTAATTTAATTTAAATTCTAAAATCAAAGGATGTGAGGGTTAAGGGCTTATCACCCTTGATATGCCCTTTAGACATCGTGATCTTCATATCAGGCAATCGGATAAGCCTTTTCATGGCTGTGATCTAAAGATCAGCCAATCAGATAAGCCTATCCTTATCCTAATAAGCCTTTTCATCATCGTGATCTGATAATCACGTTATCAGATAGGCGGTTGCATGTCTTTGATATGCCTTTTCATGATCGAACCATTGACTTATCTCTAACCGACGATTGAACGGGTGCCTTATCACCAACCGATGATCGGACGGATGCCTTATCACCAACCGTCCTATTGACTGGTCAACCAATGGGTGTCAGTCGTTGGATCGTGATCGCGATCATGATTTGATCACCACATCTCGACCCTTCATCCGATCAATCAACGATCAATTGATCTCAGCCCCTTATCTTGATCCAATCAGTCTCCACTGTCGGATCATCATGATTTAGAAAAAATTTAAAGCCCCTCAAGCTCCTCGCGATGATGCGTACGTGCGAAGTGCAAAGTGCCCATTGCGCCCTTCGCACATGCGCGTACACGACGCATCACCTTCAAGCTCTCCACTTATTGTGAGCCTAAGGAACTTAAGCTTCAAAGAAGTGGTTTCCATATAAATGAACCTTCTTTCTTGTTCTTTCCGATATGGGACTAAATGTCCCCGCAATTTCTCATTCACACACTAAAGGACGGTGATAGGCTTTCAAGGCCCATTAGGGTATTTAGGCGTATTTTGGCCCATTACCCAACAATCCCCCACATGAATGGAAATTGGACTTAGATCAATGATCATCAAAGATCAGCAAAGGCAAACCCCACATAAAAGGATTTTAATGCAAATGAATATGCAGACACACTAAAGAGAGTATAATGGGATGAAGTTGTATCAGGATAGGTAGCTTGTGGCTTTGAACCTTCCTTAGTGAGTAGTTATCGAGTTTACTTGCTAAAAGGTGAACATGATGTCTTGAACCTTTCAGCGTTTTGTATAAACTAAGACAATAACAATCATGCAACTTCTTCCCGAGCATTCTTTTGGTTCTCATGGTTGTGTTCATTTTGGCCCCGAACAACTTCTGGTCTCATGAGTGCTTCAGAGAATTAAACCTTAAAATTCTTATAGAATTGGCCCAGTTCACACTCACATAGGTGATTCTTATTAAGAGTATCCTGTTATACCCCACATGAATGTTCATGTCATAAGAATCATTAAAAGCAATGCTTATCCTAATACCTTTAGCAGGTAGCACCAATTATCATAGGAATGAGTAGGATTGTACATCCTTAGTGCTATCAAGTCTCTTCATAATTTAGTTGTCCCTTTTGAACCTAGATCTTGGGATCCCCAGTCAGCTAGGTTGGGTATCCACTATGAAGATTTTTCAGTTATAGGTTTTAAACTCATTCCCCTCGATAAACAGTTTACTTGATCTCTTGGTAACCCCTTTGTTAATGGATCCGCTAGGTTTTTCTTTGACTGAACATAGTCAATAAAAATTACACCAATTTTAAGTAACTGCTTAATGGTATTATGTCTGTGACGTATATGTCTAGACTTACCATTATACATTTTATTCTGTACTCTGCAAATTGCCGATTGACTATCACAATGTATGCATATTGCAGACACAGGCTTTGACCAACATGGAATATCTTCTAAAAGGTTTCGAAGCCATTCTGCTTCTTCAGCTGCCTTTTCTAAGGCAATAAACTCAAATTCCATAGTGGATCGAGCTATATATGTTTGCTTAGAAGATTTCCATGACACAGCACCTCCTCATAAGGTGAATACATATCCACTTGTGGATTTTGTATCTTCTGTGTTAGATATCCAATTTGCATCACTGTATCCTTCTAGTATAGCTGGATATCTTGAATAATGTAATCCATAACTTAGGGTATATCACAGATATCTTAATACCCTTATTAAAGCTGTCCAATGATTTGGACCTGGATTACTTGTAAATCTACTCAACTTATTGACAGTATATGCTATGTCAGGACGAGTGCAATTCATAACATACATTAAACTGCCAATTATACGTGAGTATTCCAATTGAGATATGGGTTCTCCAGTATACTTAGCCAAATTTAGATTAACATCTACAGGTGTTTTCACCGGACTAGTATCATACTTTTTATACTTAT
>UESW01003493.1:0-23756 GCA_900491605.1 Calamus simplicifolius
ATCTTTTGCCATGCCTGCTATTATTGCCAGATGACCTTCCTCGAATATCTGCGAGCATCCGGTCGCCTTCTCAAGCGAGCTTGGGATCTTTCGGCGAGCTTCTCGCGGTTGGAGCCTGCAAAAAGTCCCTAGGACCGAAGATTCCGACGGGAATCCTTCGACGCTCAAGTCAGTGCTCTGGGGAACAACCATGAGCTTGAGGAATCTCGAAAGAGAAAGAGGGAGAGGCTTAGAGAAGAGCTCTTTGTGAGCAAGAATGAGCGTTTAGGAGCTGCGTATTGAGTTCTTGTTCTTGGAGTTACCTAGTCGGGGTCCCTCTTACTCAATTTATTCATCTTTGGACTTTGTATGGCTTGCCTGAGAAGCTTGGAGCCTTGTCATCTGGTAAAAAGATGAGTCACATGGAGCCTCATGATGGACCATGACTTTTGGGGCTCATCTGGTTTGTAGTTGGGGTGTGATGAATGAGGACTTTTGTAGATGGAATGTCATGTTGATTTTTGTGAGACCTAAGGTCCACTTGTCAAAGCCTTTAAGGTGATGGCAGCAATGGTGGAGTCTGTTAGTCTTGGGATATGGTCTCTCATCATCTTTATGAAGATGCTTGCTTCTTAGTGGTATGTCAAAGATAAAGGCGTTGTCCCGTCAAAGATGGGTGGCCACTTAATTATTATGTACCACTTCCTATGTAGATTCCTTTGTATGTAAGCCTTCCTTGCCTCTTACACCACCTTTTTGATACAAGGGTGCTAACATGGCAACCATAAATGCCTTAGTGCATGAGAGAGAATAAGGTAATAAATGCCTTAGAGTAAGCATGTAGTGGAATGTACATTGCTATCAGAAGACCATAAATGCCTTGGTACGAGAGATATTATGTGGTCGCGGAAGCCAAGTAGAAAGAGATCGCAACCAACTTAAAAGTCGAAGCTGACTTGAGGAGACTGTCGAAGAAGGCCATTTAGGAAGGCCGTTTAAGAAGGCCGCCTAAGAAAATCGCTTAGGAAGACCGTCCAAGAAGATCGGTTAGAAAAGGCCGCTGAGGATGAGAGCGGGAAGAGGCCGCTAAGGACGAGAGCACCGAAGAGGTCGTCGACTTCTTTTGCTATCTTTTTCTCCTTATAGTAAACGTGACTTAACTATTGAATGTTCCATTCCATTAGATGCTCTCTAAGTCATTATGACCTGCACCATTAAATGTTCTAGCCCATTGACTTTACTATCAGACATTAATTACAAAAAGCAGACCTTAAGAGAATCCTACCCACGTAATGTGGTCTTTTTATCTTCATCCAACTTGTTCTCTCTTTTCATTATGATCGGGCGCTTGTTGAGCAAAGTCGTGGATGAAATATGTAATACCTACTGCATCCTTTGTAAAGAAGGCAGTGTAGAACAGCGAGGCTGAAGCCACTTAGGAATTGAACTGTTAAGGAAGACCGCTTAGAAATAAAGTCGTTCAAGAAGGCCGCTCAGAAATAGAGCCATTCAGGAAGGCCGCTGAAGATGTCCGTCTAAAAAAGCCGTTCAGAAATAGAGCCGTTTAGGAAGGCTGCTTAGAAATAAAACCGTTCAAGAAGGCTGCTCAGAAATAGAGCCATTCAGGAAGGCCACTGAGGATGCCCGCCTAGAAAAATCGTTCAGAAATAGAGCAGCTCAGGAAGGCTAATAGAGTCGTTCAAGGCCGCTTAGAAATAAAGCCATTCAGGAAGGCCACGAGGATGGCCGCCTAGAAAAGCCGTTCAAAAATAGAGCCGTTCAAGAAGGCTGCTCAAAAATAGAGCCGTTCAGAAAAATCATCTTGAGAGATAGAAACTATTGTCATTATTGCTTATGGGTCAACTTGCCCCATCACCCTAGTAGCAGAAGAAAAATGTCATTACATCCAGCTCCCAGCATTTAAAGAAAGCTCAATCACCCACATAATTACTGGTCTTTCACACGATGATAGTCATCTAACAAAGCAAAATCTTGGATTGCACCGTTTGCTTTTGTCTGCACACACACAAAAATAATAATAATAATAAAACATGTTTTGACGTGTTGAGTAGGCAGGAGCACGGCATATGCACTAATGTCAACTTTATTAATTAGAATATAGTGCGGCATCAAATAAATGGTCCAACGCTAAGTAACACACGATAGAGATGATGTTCTCTCAAAAGAATTGACCCTATTCCAACCAAGGATAAGAGTAAATCTTAAAGGCTCGTAATTCTGACTAATTAAAATTATAAGATCTCTAAATTTTATGTGGATTCGTCTAAGATTTTTTAATCTTCATAATGATTTAACTTTCTAATTATAAAGAGACATTGAGAACTACACACAAACTTTGCATAACATAACTTTATATTATCAATTTCTACCTTATGTGTATCTTATCTAAATTTCTCATTGACTTGAGCATTTAAGAATTTTTTAGTAAAAAACTTTAAACATTAATGAAATCATTAATGAGAGCACAATAGGTTTATATTTTCTAAGCTTTTTGGGCGTGAACTATTAACGTAGGAGAATGTACACCCTTGCCCATCAAGTTATAGCATGTAACTTTCAAATTTGCCATTCCACTTCATTTTAAAAAGTTAACTTTTGATTTTACTTAATTACAAGAGGATGAATGATCCGGAAAAAAAAAAACCATGTGATTTGGTATATATTTGATATATATATATATATATATATATATATATATTAGAGAGAGAGAGAGAGCAAGATGTAGGTAAGTTTAAAATTTTATATTTTCTTCATTTTTGAATCCATATGTATCTTAAAGCCATTCTTTTTTTTTAATCTTTAAATTCATTAACTATGTTGATTCAAGAACAAAGAAGTGATCGAATTTAGGCTTTAATATATTTGAATATGGTTAAGTCTAATACACATACTCAATATATGTGTATGAGGGAGGAGGGAGGGGGGATAATTAAAAACCCATTTTGCTCAAAAATCAAGCTTATCTCTTATTTTTTATATTTTAACATACATCTTTGTCAGAGGTTAAGTTTGTTATTTTAGTTGTTTTCATGGCTCAGTGGAACAACACCAACTTCATTGAAATGTTTATAGTTTTAGGGCATCGTTAATATCAAACTAGCCATGAGAAGCAAACACGTTAGACTTTTTGCATTTGCTATAATGCCCATACTCCAAGGCTCTTTGATTTTGTTATTTTAGCATATAGAATGTAAAATACAGCTCTATGATAGAAATTAGAATAAATTTGTTGTCTAACTTTTGCACCAGCATGATTTTTATTATCAGATAATTGCAATGTTATTATCATAGACATGATATCATCAAATGATGCATGTTATGAGATTCTTGCATCATTTATATCAATAATTAACTATTGTCTCATTATTATTGTTACGACAACATGAGCAGAGCATGAAAAAAAAGAATTTAGTATTTGGTAATCATCATACAAGCCTTTATATCAAAGAAAAATTATTTATTTGGTTGGAGTTGAAATTGTTGTTATTAAAACATAGTTATATATACTAGCGTTCATTGCCTTTAAATTCTAAAAATAAATAATATTTATTTTTAAAGGAAAAAAGAATGAATAAACCAAAGTTGCATAACATATGGTTCTTTAATAAGATGAATTATTCATATCAAACACATGTGTAAAAAAAAGAATAAGCCGTAAAAAATGTAAAAAAATAAAAAATCTTCATTTTTTTAAGGGGCCAAAAAGTATACTTTTTAATTAATTATGAAACACCCATATATATTGATAGAGTTATTTTAGATTACGAAAGTTTGAATTAGCACATTGTAACGAAGTAGTTTGAAAACTCTATTCATCACAATTTAGCTGAAAAATATATAAAGCATATAATAGTTGCATGTTATATTTGTGTAAGTCGAGAAATTACATAACGAAGACTTGGTCCGATTTCAATTTTGGAGGGTTTTTTTTTTTTTTTGAAAACCAAACAGGGCCATTCGTCCCGTTGGAGGTAGCCTTCCGTTGGACGACGTCAAACAGTTTTGTCGTCGAGATTTCCTTCGCCAGATGCTACCTTGTGATCCGAACCAAAAAAGGACCGATCCAATGGTGAGCGGACACGTCTCGGGCAATATACAACGGCCAAGATCATGCACAGCTCATCGATCCAGAGCTCTTAGTCAGCATCCACTCAGACTCGTCTGCTTATACTATGTAAGTGCTAGCTCCCCTTCTCTCCTGGGTCACTGACAGCACGCCTATACATCTATGATAATCAAATAAAGTTTTACTAGCTTTTATGTAGCGCTTTATAAAGAATTAGAGAACCTCAACAAATTATCATTAATGGCAGACATTCAAAAATTTATCATGTTAAAAACTTTTATTATCAGCTCAATTATATATATATCACTCAAATCAACACTAAGCATCAATCTGCTCAGATAATATTTTTCATGACATTACTCAGGCAGTTTACAAGATCACATTTACTATCGACATCAAATCATAAGTACATACATTATGCTCATAATTTTCTTCAAAACATAAGTCTCATATTCATATCCAAAAAGGTTTGATACATCACCATATCTCGTTGTACATATACACATATGCAAATATACAATATCATATCACACTAACTCAATATACATGGCTATTCTTTATACACCCTTGCATCCAAGTAAGCTTCACCAGCTAAGGGTCCGGTCCCACTTATTCTTTGATCCTGGCAGAAATACTCACTGATCTGAAAGTACTTTCAATCATAAAGGGGTGAGACCTAAATCCCAGTGACTGGATAACCATCTAACTATTGAGAAATAAAGAACCATAACCTCACATTTTCAATCGTATGCTGATACTATTTAGCTTGTACAACTCAAAGTACATTTTTAACATGATATCAGATAAAATAAAATGTAGCTTATTCTTCAAATAATATAGCAGTACTGAAATACTCTACAATAACTTTTCACTGAAAAATAACTTATTAAGATAAAAATCCATGTATTACAATATAAAGATATACATTCTTTATCTACAGCCCAGACTTCTTTATTAAATTTCTAGATTCCCATCGGAATCCGCTTGCCCACTGGCATCTTAAGTAAACTCTCCCTCTCGGGATAACTACTTGGCCCACTGGCCCTTTTTATATCATAACATATGCTTTTAAATCTCATGATACTGGGCTGTGTGTGTAATGCCTCTGAGGTACCACCCTACAGTCGCCTTCCTGTAGGTGTACTCTCATCGTGTGCGTGACTAGCAATAGGATTCCTGCACAAATAGCACCCCTTACCCGTGCGGTTCACCCGACAAAGTGCTTTGTTCCTTAACCCTGGAACCTCGGGTTTTCTCTCTATCCCCACGGGCTACTGATACGACTATATATAGTAACCAGCTCTACTGAGCTATGATTCATGCCCCCACGGGCAGTTTACAACCTGTCCCACTGGCCTGCACTCACCCCTGATTCCAAGGTTCATCGTACAATCTGTTCGCAAGGAGGTGTCGGCTCAATAATAGTGTGCAATGCTCATGCTATAGTACAGTCTAAATGATGATTAGCCCCATAGTTGCCTGATGCTCAGTATGATACATACATCATTTGTGAAGCTTTATCATGCAAATATGTCATGTATACATTAACAATCCCCTCATCGAAACTCATGCTTATGTCTTTATACTCAAAACTCATGCTTGAAATTCATGCTTATTTCTTTATCCTTAAAACTCATGCTCAAAACTCATGCTTATTTCTTTATGCTTAAAACTCATGCTCAAAACTCATGTATCAGAATATCATATACTAGGTTCTCATTTCTCAGATTTAAAACATACATAATACTCTACTAAACATAACATACCACAATTAGGTATTAGTCTCATTATAGTAGCTCAAATTTACTTTTCATTGCTAGATGAGAAAACCACTCACCTTAGCAGGTTACTCCTCAACTGGTACTCAACTCCGGTATTCCAATTCCCTGAAATAACCCTCTTGACCTACGTCAACATATAGATACGATAACTATTAGGATTACCTCCACACGAGGTTTTCCTACGAAACCATGCATGCATACATGCTCTATCCTCTAATATCTCATTATTTTCTTCTATCCTTTCTCTACTCAAGATTTCTTCCACTATTACCTCAAAATATAAGAATCATAAGAAAATCTAAAGTCATGCAAGATCTAGGGAGGCTATAGCTTACCTGGAGTCAATCACAAACCTTAAGCTTCCCTTTCCCCTTTCTTTCTCTTTCTCTTCTTCTTCCTCTTCCTCTCTTTTCTTCTCTTTTTTCTCTTCTTCTCTCTTCTTCTTCCTTTCCTTTTTCTTCTCTTCTTTCTCTCTTTCTTTCTTTCTTTTCTCTAGCTGAACCCACGTTTTCCTTTTTCTCTAATGACTTGGGGACCAAGTCATGGGTAACTTAAGGACTAAGGCATGCCAAAATCCCTATTTTGCCCTCAAACACTCTTAATGCACGCTTTTAGGAAAACACGTGGCTCACTTATAACCATGATATTTTGCCCTTATATTTTCTTTCCCAAGTTGCCCTCAACACAATTAGCAATTGACATCGGAGCCTTTTCCAAATTTATCCCCGATATAACTTTTTTTAATCAATTTATAGCCCAGATTATCATTTTCATTTAAATCGATACTTTTATGCAATATTTCTAAGAAAAGACCACAACAACTTGAAGAGCTCGATTTTAGAAATCCAACGGTTCAAACAGCACTCAAATCGGACTTAAAACGGAATAAATATGAAATTTTCAAGATTTAACCCAGAAAATCTATCGTCTTAGAGTCGGCTCCAATAGATTTAGTATCGGCTCCAGCAAAAATAGGTGTCGGCTCCAGAAAATTTGGTATCGGCTCTAATAAAATAAGTGTCGGCTCCAGAAATATAGGTGT
Organism: Calamus simplicifolius; assembly: GCA_900491605.1. Taxonomy (NCBI): domain Eukaryota; kingdom Viridiplantae; phylum Streptophyta; class Magnoliopsida; order Arecales; family Arecaceae; genus Calamus; species Calamus simplicifolius. The sequence goes on from UESW01003493.1 coordinate 6,890, forward strand.
CGACTCCAGTACTGCAACAAAAATGCTAACCTTCTATTTTCTCTGCAAATGTCGACTCCTCCTCTGCAGGTGTCAACTCCAAAGCTTGCCGAAAGTTCAAAACCGTGCCAAAGTCGACTCCACTCCAATTAGAGTTGACTCTAATTACTAAAAACATCATTTAAAGATAAAACTCAAACTAAACTTGATTTTTATTGTGATTTAAGCCCATTAAAACTTAAATCTCTCAATTTCTTAAATCAAACTCATCAGCACTCAAAAATATACTCGTTTACTCCAAAATTTCTTCTCTTTACATTTATCAAAAGGCCAACACACCTACACTTCACTGAAACTCTCGGACTTTCATTTTAAATGAAAAATGCCATTAATATTTTCAATATATTACAAGGTTTTCAGGATGTTATAATTCTCCCCTCTTAAGAAATTTTGTCCCCGAAATTTAGCTAGGTATATTTTCAAATAGATGAGGGTACTTCAATCTCATCTCATCCTCTCGCTCCCATGTAGCCTCCTCTTTTTGATGATTTAACCATTGCACCTTAACTAATGAAATTCTTTTACTGCGGAGCTGCTTAATCTCCCTACTCAAGATCTTTACTGGTTCCGTTGCAAATGATAAATCTCCATGTAACTCTATAGTCTCAGACTGAATCACATGAGAGGAATCTGGCACATACCTCCTAAACATTGATACATAAAATACATTATTAATTTGAGATAACTCTGGAGGTAAAGCCAATCTATAAGCTAATATTCCAACTCTTTCCAGAATTTCACAGGGTCCAATATACCTGGGACTCAACTTGCCTTTCTTTCCAAATCTCATAATACCTCGCCAAGGAGATACATTCAGAAAGACTCTATCTCCAACCTCAAACTTTACCACTCTATGCTTTTTATCTGCATAGCTCTTCTGTCTATCCTGAGCTGCCTTTAATTTAGCTCTTATGATTTTAACTTGATCTGTTGTAAGCTGCACTAACTCGGGGCTTAACAGCCTCCTCTCTCCCTCCTCATCCCAACACACTGGAGTTCTACATTTTCTCCCATACAAGGCCTCATATGGTGCCATATAAATGCTAGAATGGTAGTTGTTATTGTAAGCAAACTCTACTAAAGGCAGATGATCATCCCAACTACCAGAAAGTTCCATGACACAAGCTCTCAGCATATCCTCCAGTGTTTGGATGGTTCTCTCCAACTGACCATTAGTTTGGAGATGAAATGTTGTACTGAACCTCAATTTAGTCCTCAAAGCTTTTTGTAATTCTGCCCAAAATTGAGATGTAAACCTTAGATCTCTATCTGATACTATAGATACTGGCACACCATGCCTACTCACAATTTCATGCACATATAATTCTGCTAATCTATCCAAGGTAAAGACAATCTTAATAGGCAGAAAATGAGCAGACTTAGTCAATCTATCAACTATCACCCATATAGCATCGTTGCCCCTTTTGTCTTTGGGAGTCCTACAACAAAATCCATAGTTATATGCTCCCATTTCCACTCTGGCACAAACAAAGGCTAAAGCTTTCTATCCGGACACTGATGTTCAGCCTTAATCTGCTGACACACCAAACACTTAGATACATACTCAGCTATCTCCTTTTCATACCATTCCACCAGTAATTATGTTTGATAGTTCTATACACTTTAGTACTACCTGGATGCATTGAATAAGCTAAGCTATGCGCTTCCTTTAAAATCTGATCTTTCACTGATTCCACAGCTGACACACAAACTCTGCCCTTGAATAATAACAACCCATCACCTCTAACAAAAAACTCTGATTGAGACCCACTCTGAATTAAATCTCTAGCTTTAAGCAACTGTAGATCTAACAGCTGAGCTTCTCTTATTTCCTCTAGCATCTGGGGTCTAACTCTGAAAGTAGCCAACAAGACTCCTGATTATTCTACAGCTAGCTCTGCATCTAACCTCCTTAACTCAATCATCAACGGTAGCTATACTATTCTAATAAAAGCTAATGTGGCCATAGACTTCCAACTCAAGGCATCAGCCACAACATTAGCTTTCCCTGGGTGATACTCAATAGTGCAATCAAGTCTTTAATCAATTCAATCCATCTTTCTTCCTTAAATTCAATCTTTTTGGGTCAGAATATATTTCAAGCTCTTATGATCAGTAAATATCTGGCATCTTCTTCCATACAAGTAGTACCTCCAAACCTTCAATGCAAATATAACAGCAGCTAACTCAAATCATGGATGGGGTAATTCTTTTCATGGGATCTCAACTGTCTAGATATATAAGCCACCACTTTTCCATTTGCATTAAACACACCCCAAACCCTTAATAAGGCATCACTATAGATCACATAATCACTGGCACTATCAGGGAGTATTAGATTGGGGCTGAGGTTAATCTCTTTTTCAATTCATCCATACTCTTCTGGCATTCATTGGACAATCAAACTTGATATTCTTTCTAAGCAGCTTAGTCATAGGAGAAGCCAAAATCGAAAATTTTCTATAAATCTTCTATAATATCTGCTAGCCCAAGAAACTCCTCACCTTAGTCTGATTGTAGGTGATACCCAATTCACTATAGCTTCAATCTTTTGAGGATCTACCATAATCTTCGGCTGAAACTACATGTCCCAAGAACTTTACCTCATCCAGCCAAAATTTACTTTTACTAAACTTTGCATATAATTGCTTTTCTCTTAATATCTGCAAAACTATCCTCAGATGTTGTTCATGCTCTTCACTACTTCTAAATAAATCAAGATGTCATCAATGAATACTATCACAAATTTATCTAGATACCCTGAAATACTTGATTCATCAGACCCATAAAAGCAGCTGGAGCATTTGTCAAGCCAAATGGCATCATCAAGAACTCATAATAATCATATCTGATCTGAAAGCAGTTTTAGATATATCCTCATTCTTTATTCTTAATTGATGATACCCAGATCTCAGATACTGCTGCCCCTTGCAGCTGATCAAACAAATCATCGATCCTTGGCAATGGATAATTGTTTCTAATGGTCACCTTGTTCAACTGTCTATAGTCTATACACAACCTCAAGGTACCATCCTTTTTCTTCACAAACAACACTGGTGCACCCCATGGCGATATACTGGGTCTAATAAACCTTTATCCAATAATTCCTGTAACTGACTTTTCAATTCTTTCAATTCAACTGGAGCCATTGTATAAGGTGCCCTTCTGGTATCTAGAGCTAGATCTATACTGAAATCAAATCCTCTGTCAGGAGGTAACCCTGGCAGCTCCTCAGGAAATACATCTGAAAAATCCCTTACCACAGGGATATTGTCAGCTCTAAACCATTGCCCTCTAGGCTCACTGCACAAGCTAAATAGGCTTCACATCTTTTATTGGCATTCTATTAGCTGAAAGCTGAAATCACTCCTGAGGGCAACCCCTCCTATCACCAACAAAACAGACCTCTCTATTCGAAAGTTTGTAACATCACCTCCTTCCTAAGCAATCTACTCTGGCTCTATGCACAGATAGCCAATCCATCCCCAAAATGGCATCAAACTCTTTCAATCTCAAAGGAATCAAATCTGCTGCTAATTTCTGACCCTCCACAGAAATATCAGCCTCTATACACTTGGTCTGCTATAAAAGGCCTCCCTACGGGCATAGATACTACCAACTGACTACCCAACTGGCCCACATCTCTAACTAGATGCTTAGCAAACTCACATGAGATAAATGAATGCGTAGATCCAGAATCAATTAAAATATAAGCATCATGATTATCGATGGGTAGCATACCTGTCACCACATCAGGATCAATCTGAGCCTCCTGTCTGGTCATGGCAAACACTCTGGCCTCGGCCCTCGGAATACTGGATGACCCTCCTGGCTGATTAACATTAGGCCCCACCTGACTGGCTGAAGCCACAACACTACCATCACCCCTCCTACTAGGCTGTCCCCTTGGCATTACTGGCCCCTGAGGAAGCCCACCAGCCTGCTGCCCTCTCCTAGGGCAATCTCTCTTCAGGTGACCTAGATCACCACAAATATAACATCCCTTATTGCCCCTCCTACATTCTCCCAAATGAAGTTTCCACATACATTACATGGAGGTATATTTCTCCCTCCACCAGAAGGACGACCCTGCTCCCCTACATCACCAGACACCCTGCTGGTGGCAACCTGAGGCACACCCCCATAAGGCTTTCTTTGAACTGGGCTAGATGCTGACACAGATACTGATCTCTGCCCACATCACCAGGGGCTCTAAACCCAGAATAAAACTGTCCAGTCCTCTGGGGTTTCTTAAATGGCTGAGTCCCTCCCGGAGCAGAAGAATAACTAGGAGCACTTCTTTTCATTCTATCCTGCCTCCTACTCATATATTCTTTTTCAATCTCCTCGGCTTTGAGTGCTCCCTGCACCAACTCAGAGTAACTATTGTAGGTCTGCATACAGGTCTTGGCTTTAATAGGGAGATTCAATCCATCCTGGAATAGTCGACATCTCTCCCTCTCATCAGCCACCAAGGCCCTAGCAAACTGAGATAACTCCACAAAAGTGGCTTCATAATCTGCCACGGACATCCTCCCCTGAGTCAGACAAAGGAAATCCCTCCTCTTCTGATCCCTATAAATCTCAGAATAATATTGCTGATGAAATTCTCTTCTAAAATTTTCCCATGTCAACTCCACTCCCTGGGGCTGCCTGCCCTGAATAGATCTCCACCAACTCTGGGCTCTACCCTCAGTAAAAAGGTGGCAATACTCAGCCTCTGCTCCTCAGAGCATCCCATCACATCAAATACTCTCTCGATCCTCTGCAGCCATGCCCCGGCCTGAATAGGATCAGTAGTTCCCTGGAACTCCAGAGCCCCTAACTTTCTGGCTCTTTCCACATTCCTCACAACTCCGTATTTTTAGATGGAAGGCTAGAACTAGCACCCACAGCTGCTACCACAGCCTGAGTAATCATGCCTACCAACTCTGACATACTAGGCCCCTGAGTCTGTACTCGAGATGGGTCTACTGGCACAGGGGTAATAGACTGTGAAGAAGACTCTGGCATCTGCTCTGAAGACGCCCTCACTCTAGCCTCTTAGATACTGGCTCGGTGGAATCACTAGAAGCCATTCTATCAATTTGACTTCTTCTAACTGACCTTCTGAGTCTACTTTGACCTTTGCTTCTATCCCTGCCTGAAGATTGCTCTGTCTCTCTAGATGCCTTTGTAGTAATCGTCCTACAAGACATTATTCATTACATCAGTTTCATCATTCAATAGCTATAATCATAAACATTCAATCATCCTAGACTCATACTCATACTTATTCCCCTAGGACCTAATAACCTAGGGCTCTGATACCAAAACTTGTCAGCTCCCCCTCCTCTCTGGGGCCACGACAGCACACCTGCACACTTGTGGTAATCGGATAGAGTTTTACTAGTCTTTATGTAGCGCTCCATAAAGAGCTAGAGAACCCCAACTAATTATCATAAGTGGCAGACACACGAAAAACATCCTGTTAAAAACTTTTCATTTCATCTCAATTATATACACAAATCACCAATCAACACTAAGCATCAACCTGCTCAGATAATTTTTCATGACATTCCTCAGGCAGTTTACAAGATCACATTCACAATCGACATAAAATCTAAGTGCACACATCATGCTCATAATTTTCTCCAAAACATAAGTCTCGTATTCATATCCAAAAAGGTCTAAAACATCATTACATCTCACTGTACACATACACATGCAAAATAAATATCAATCCACACTCTCAATATACAAGGCTAGCATTTATACACCCTTGCATCCAAGCAAGCTTCACCAGCTAAGGGTCTGTCCTGCTTATCTTGTGATCCTGGCAGAAATACTCACTGATCTGAAAGAACATTTAAATCATAGAGGGATGAGACCTAAGTCCCAGTGACTGGATAACCATCTAACTATGGAGAAATAGAGAACCATAACCTCTTAATTTTCAATCGTATGCTGATACTATTTAGCTTGTACAACTCAAAGTACATTTTTAACATGATATCAGATAAAATAAAATGTAGCTTATTCTTCAAATAACATATCAGTACTGAAATACTCTACAATAACTTTTCACTGAAAGATAACTCATTAAGATAAAAATTCATGCATTACAATATGAAGATATGCATTCTTTATCTACAACCCAGACTTCATTAAATCCCAGATTGCCCACTGGCATCTCAAGTAACTCTCCCTCTCGGGATAACTATTTGGCCCACTGGCCCTTTTATATCACAACATATGCTTTTAAATCTCATGATGCTGGGCTGTGTGTGTAATGCCTCTGAGGTACCACCCTACAGTCGCCCTTCTGTAGGTGTACTCTCATCGGGTGCGTGACTAGCAACAGGATCCCGCACAAATAGCACCCCTTACCCGTGCGGTTCACCCGGCAAAGTGCTTTGTTCCTTAACCCTGGAACCTCGGGTTTTTTCTCTGCCCCCACGGGCTGATATATATAATCAGCTCCACTGAGCTATGATTCAAGCCCCCACGGCTGCTTACAACAGCCCCACTGGCCTGGTTAAGCGTGCACTCCCCTGATTGGGGTTCATCGTACGATCTGTTCGCAAGGAGGTGCCGGCTCGATAGTAGTGTGCAATGCTCATGCTACAGTACAGTCTAAAGGGTGATCAGCCCCCATAGCTGCCTGATGCTCAGTATGATACATACATCATTTGTAAAGCTTTATCATGCAAATATGCCATGTATACATTAAAATCCCTCATCGAAACTCATGCTTATGTCTTTATACTCAAAACTATGCTTGAAACTCATGCAAAACTCATGCTCAAAACTCATGCTTATTTCTTTATGCTTAAAACTCATGCTCAAAACTCATATCAGAATATCATATATTAGGTTCTCATTCTCATATTTAAAACATATACTAAACATAGCATACCAACTAGGTATTAGTCTCATTATACTAGCTCAAATTACTTTTCATTGCTAGATGAGAAACCCACTCACCTTAGTAGTTTCTCTCAACTGGTACTCAACTCCGGTATTCCGACTCCCTGGAATAACCTCTTGACCTACGTCAACATACAGATACGATAGCTATTAGGATTACCTTCACACGAGGTTTTCCCACGAAACCATGCATACATATCTATCCTCTAATATCTCATTATTTTCTTCCATCCTTTCTCTACTCAAGATTTCTTCCACTATTACCTCAAAATATAAGAATCTAAGAAAATCTAAAGTCATTCAAGATCTAGGGAGCTATAGCTTACCTGGAGTTAATCACAAACCCCAAGCTTCCCTTTCCCTTCTTCTTTCTTCTCTTTCTCTTCTTCTTCTCTTCCTCTCTTTTTTCTCTCTTTTCTTCTCTTCTTTCACTCTTTCTTTCTTTCTTTTTTTTTCTGGGTGAACCCACGTTTTCCTTTTTCTCTAATGACTTGGGGACCAAGTCATGGGTAACTTAAGGGCTAAGGCATGCCAAAATCCTTATTTTGCCATCACTCTTAATGCATGCTTTTTGAAAAACATGTGGCTCACTTATAACCATGATATTTTTCCCTTATATTTTTTTCCAAATTGCCCTTAACACAATTAGCAATTGACATCGAAGCCTTTTCCAAATTTGCCCCCAATATAATATTTTTTTAATTGATTTATAACCCATATTATCATTTTTCAGTTAAATCGATACTTTTATACAATATTTCTAAGAAAAGACCACACCAACTTGAAGAGCTCGATTTTAGAAATCCAACGGTTCAAACGGCACTCAAATCGGACTTAAAACGAATAAATATAAAATTTTAAGATTTAACCCAAAAAATCTATCGTCTCAGAGTCGGCTCCAACAGATTTGGTATCAGCTCCAGCAAAAACAGGTGTTGGCTCCAAAAATTTGGTGTCGGCTCTAACAAAAATAGGTGTCGGCTCCAGTACTGCAGCAAAATGTTAACCTTCTGTTTTCTCTGCAGGTGTCGACTCCAAGCGTACCGAAAGTTCAAAACCATGCCAGAGTCGACTCCACTCCAATTAGAGTCGACTCTAATTACTAAAAACATCATTTAAAGAAAACTCAAACTAAACTTGATTTTTCTTGTGATTTAAGCCCATTAAAACTTAAATCTCTCAATTTCTTAAATCAAACTCATTAGCACTCAAAAATATACTCATATACTCCAAAATTTCTTCTCTTTACATTTATCAAAAGGCCAACACACCCACACTTCACTGAAACTCTCTGGCTTTTATTTCAAATGAAAAATGTCATTATATTTTCAATAAATTATAAAGTTTTCAGGATGTTACAATAAAAGGCTAAGTTCACGTCACTGTTAGGCAATAGACAGGCTGGGTCTACCCTAATATCTACCAATAAGGGCTCTATTTAAACGATCTTTGGCACTCATCGGCCCACACACCGAGCCCTAAATTCAAATCCGAGCAGGAGCAGAAAGAGAATAGCGACACAACTTGCACCGTATCAGCCCAGCCCTGCGCCATTGTCGACCCCCAGTTCTGCACTCCTCGTTCGATGGATCTCATCTTCAATACACAGTCCCCTAGGTTGAACGATGGTGACGTTGAGGTCAAGGTTATGGGCAGGAATGATGTCTTTTAAGGCTGTATGCTCTTCACGGAGCCCCGAAAACAGCTTCAAACGTGAGATGTTCTTCTCTTTCAATGGCTCTCGTGTCATTTCAATGCAAAAGAAGGTTGAGTTTCTTTACTTTTCTCTTTTTTTTTTTTTTCTTCTCTCCGTAGCTTTTGAAGAATTATGTTATTTATCCATTCTATAGAAATTTACCACACAGCCGATGGCAAGCCTTCATGGACGACGGCCAGGGCAAGGACAAGTTGTTCGCTGTCAAAAATGCTTCAGCCTTACTCTCGGACTGAGTTGGAGGTGTTCTAGGCGAAAAACAAATGGTAGAAGGAGTGCGACTTCAAGATTATGGGAAGTTACGACAATAGAAGATGCGCTATACACTAGGCAAATCCTTTATTATCGTAGCACAGGTAATTAAAACCCATAAGATCAATAATTATAATTCAACTTCAAGGAATATCCAACTCTTTCACAGCAACGCATGGGTTGAAAATGTTTTCCTAGCCCCACAAAAAAAAAATGAAAAAAAATAAAATTTGGTGCCATGATTATAGTCGATTGGTGGTTCACCCACACTAATAACAAGGCCAGAAGAACTAGTACTAGTCCAATAAGACTAGATTATGCAAGAAGAGAAGATTCATTGATCTTGCGACCGAAATAAGTTCCTTTGGCCGCAGTCGAAGTGAAGACGACTGTATTTTTAACCTAAGTTTTCATTTAGATAATACTACTAGATCTACAGCGGAAGCCTGACCTAGTGATCTACCAACCGAACCTCTTATAGCATGTTTCCATATATAGAGAAAATCCTCCCTCCATTGAGATTTGGATTGATCATGATGAAAGCTTTCATGCAAATCTTACAAATATAAGTCTAACCTGGTATGTACATTTTTTCTCTATGTGATCCTATGAATCCTGCTAGCATATACACGATCAAATAGCTTCTAAATTATTTAGGGTAGGTAGATGAGGCTCTTGGGCCAGTTTAGATGGCATATTTCACATTACATGGTCTAACCTAAGTCTAAGTTCCTCAAATCTTTAGTTAAATATCTTCTATATAGAATATTATATCTATTTAAACATGTATTTATCTAATTATATAACATCCGGTGATGTAGATGAATGCGGAGCGCATGGTTGCAAATATGCAGCAAGGAGAGCATCTCCTTGGAATGCATGTCAATCCAAACATCGACCATTGCTTCATCGTCGCCCTCACTATAATTCTGTATGAAAAATATCACAATAAAGGTACTTATAATACTATGATTAAGATTGCAAAAGGAGTCTCTGAGAGTGCAGATGCAGTCAGTAGAATCATTGATGCGGCAACCTCAATCATCAGTACTGCCAGCAGATCTAAGCCTATTTTTTATATAGAGCTGAAAAAGAAATTGTTATGATTGCTGAGATCTTGAATACCAACTAGATTACCTATGGTTAAAGGCAACAAATCCCACTACACTTTGATACAAGTAGGTATAACTTATCATTTATCCTACTTGCATGAAAATACAATGGGATTTGTTGCCTTTAACCATAGGTAATCTAGTTGATATTCAGGAGCTAAGCAATCATAACAATTTCTTTTTCAGCTCTACATAAAAAATAGGATTAGATCCGCTGGCAGTACTTATGATTGAGGTTGCCACGTCAATGATTCTACTGGCTGCTACTCTCATAGACTCCTTTTTGCAATATTAATTATAGTATTATGAGTACCTTTATTATGATATTTCTCATTTAGAATCACAGCGAGGGTGACGATGAAGCAATAGTCGATGTTTGGATTGACGTGCATTCCAAATAGATGCTCTCCTTGCTGCATATTTGCAACCAATTCATTACATCGTTAAATATTAGTTTAAATAGATATAATATTCTAAATAGAAGATATTTACCTAAAGATTTGAGGAACTTAGACCTAGGTTGGACCATGTAATGTGAAATATGTCATCTAAACTGGCCCAAGAGCCTTATCTACCTACCCCGAATAATTTAGAAATTGTTTGGATAATCCTGTGTACGCCAGCAGGATTCATAGGATCATATAGAGAAAAAAGGTACAGACCAGATATTAGGCTTATATTTGTAAGATTTGCATGAAAGCTTTCATCATGATCAGTCTAAATCTTAATGGAGGGAGGATTTTCTATATGGAAACATGCTATAAGAGGTTCTGTTGGTAGATCACTAGGTCAGGCTTCCACCGTAGGATCTAGCCGAACCTTAGGTTAAACTAAGTTGTCTCTACTTCGACTACAGCCAAAAGAACTTATTGTCGGTCATGAGATCAATGAATCTTCTCTTCTTACATAATCTAGTCATATTGGTCTAGTAGTCTAGTACTAGCTAATTCTTTTGGCCTTATTATTGGTGTGGGCAAAGGCCTGGCACTAAATTCTATTTTTTTTTCTTTTTTTGTGGGGCTAAGAAAACATTCTTCAACCCATGCGCTGCTACCAAAGAGTTGGATATCTCTTGATGAAGTTGAATTATAATTATTGATCTTATAGGTTATAATTACCTGTGCTACCACAATAAAAGTTTTGCCTAGTGTATAGCGCATGTTCTATTGTCGTAACTCCCCCTATAATCTTGAAGCCGCACTTCTTCTTCTTTTTCGTTAGGAACATCTCCAACTCATTTCGAGAGTGGACTGAAGCTTTTTTAACAGTGAACAACTTGTCCTTCCTGCTGGGCGGTCGATCATGAAGGCTTGCCATCGGCTGTGTCCACTACGTTTCTATGCAATGAATAAATAACATAAACTTTAGCTCTTCAAAAGCTACATAGAAGCAAAAAAAAAAAAAAAGAAAAAAGTAGGAAAAAGCCCAACCTTCTAAATGACACGAGAGCCATTGAAGGACAAGAGCACCTCGCGTCTGAACCTGTTTTTGGGGCTCTGTGAAAAGCGTCTTAAAGGCGTACAGCCTTAAAGGCATCATTCTCGCTGGGGGTGCAACTCTGCTAATGAAACTCAGGTTCTTCTAATTTTATTCTTAACTCTAATCTTATTTATAAAATATCAATTCTAATTCTAATCCTAATCATATTTTTAAAACCTTAATCCTAATCCTATTTTTAAAAATTGAATTCAGGTTAAATTTCGAATTAGAATTTGGGTTGATGAGAAAAAAAAATAATAATATGACAATCTGAAACAAACAAGCTTAGCGTTGTACAAATAAGATAAAATTTAAAACAAATAAACTTCATATTGCTAAAGTTTGAAACAAATAAACTTCACATTCCAAATTACACATCTAAAAATTATAAATATTCTATATAAGACTAAACCAAAAAAAAAAATCATACACAATGATACGGCTGGCCGTTTCCCCGAGGTAGTATTATCTTCTGCGCGGTTTTCGAAAGCAATGATGTGACAACAAAACCCAAGGCCAGCGTCGGTCTTTAGTGCCGGCCTCCAGCGTCGGCCTCCAGTGTCGGTCTCCAGCATCAGCCTCCAGTACCAGCCCCCAGCGTCGGCCTCCAGCGTCGGTCTCCAGCATCGGCCTCCAGTGACGGCCTCCAGCGCCGACCTCCAGCGTCGGCCTCCAGTGCCATCCTCCAGCGTCGGCTTCCAGCGCCGACCTCCAGCGTCGGCCTCCAGTGCCATCCTCCAGTGTCGGCCTCCAGCATCGGCCTCCAGCAGCACCAAAGACCGGCACCCAGCGTCGGCCTCTAGTGCCGGCCCCCAGCGTCGGTCCTCAGCGCCGACCTTCTGTGCTGGAACTCTGACCCCGGCCTCCTGCATTGGCTCCGGCCTCCGGCACCGGCCCCTAGCGTCGGCCCGCAGTATCTCCCACATACACAATGTAATTTCATACAGCCGACCCCGCAATCTAAGCACCTCGCTCACTAAAATCACGGGCAAGTGTTAGCCTAATAGGCAGTTACCGCTATAAGCGGCCCTTATCCAGCAACAGTCCAACGACTTGCCGTTCGATGAAACATCACAACAGGACGGATTCGACGGTTCCAACAGACCGAGGTAAACGGGATCCCCAACAGGTATAAAAAGAGGACCCGTGCTCCATGCAAGGGGACTCTCTCTGGAAACTTCCTCTAGAATAATTCTACAAAAATCATATCCCTGTTCGACGACTCACTAACTTGGGCGTCGGAGGGTCCCCGCCGGAACCACCGGTCCGGGACTTTTTGCAGGCCCCCGGAGGAAGACGGCGGCCTCTCTGCGCACACGGTGATCCTAGCCTGCCCGACGTTCATCATATGTGATTCGGCCGCAACAGATTGGCGCGCCAGGTAGGGGATCAGGTCAAAAATTCTCCCTGTAACCCCTCCGATTTTGCAAAGGAAGCGATGGTGACTACGCGAGCACAAGAGGCCTCCTCCAGCCAGGCAGCGGGCGCATCCCACTAGTTGAGCATTCGGAGGCCAATCTCCATGTTCCGCCCCTTGCACCTACAAGCCAACCCGACCGGCTTGATGTCCTAGCCCACCAGGTCCAGGATCTGACGACGATGGTCCGAGGGCTGCAAGAGCATTATTTGGCTGCTGTAACTCAACCCCCTGTGCTGGACGAAGGGTGCGAGGAACAGTCCAGTCTCACCAAGGGGGACCCCGCCTGAGGTCTCCCACCGCTCACCCCCCGAACCTCATCGCCAAGGGACCTCAAAGCGACGACGGTCTCCCTCCCATCGCTCCGGTCGTTCCCACCATCGACCGGAAGAAAAGGAGTCCAAGCGGGCACGTTCTTTGTGCCGGCGATCTTCTTCCGATTCATCCCGAGGTAACACTCCCCGGAAAACCACCCGTCGGGCCGAACAAAGGCTTGACGAGTACCATCGGCGGTTGGACGAGCTCAGCCGTCGGATCGCCGATCCTTACGCGGCGGAGTATGAGCGTCGCCCCCCGCTTTCTCGCCATATCATGGAGGAACCGGTCCCCCCCCGTTCCGTCTCCCTCAATTGGATCCATATGACGGAACGACGGACCCCCTGGACCATCTGGAAAGCTACAAAGTCCTCATGCAGGTCCAGGAGCGACGGATTCCTTGTTATGCGTCGCCTTCCCGGCCACGCTCCGTAAGGCGGCATGCGCGTGGTACTCCCGTCTGCCCCCACGCAGCATCAACTCGTTTCGGCAACTTGAGCGATCCTTCCTGGCTCATTTTGATGCCTGTCGAAAGATCCCACGAGTTGCCGATAGCCTCTTTGCTGTCAGCAGAAGAGTGGCGAGACCTTAAAGGATTTCGTCGCTCGATTTAAGGAAGCAGCGCTGGAGGTGTACAACCTGGAGGACTCCGTCGCCACCTTGGCCCTGAAGAGAGGACTTCGCCCGTCCAGATTCGCTTACTCCCTGGATAAGAAGCCTCCGCGCTCCTACGCCGAGCTTCTGAGCCGGGCACAGAAGTACATCCGCGCTGACGAAGCAGATTCTTCCAGGAGAGAAGTTGACAAGAACCCCGGTAATAAACCGTCGCCTTCTGACCGCGCTGGTGCACAACCTCGGAAGCCTGAGCCTCCACGACGCTCAGATCGCCGGCCACAGGCGCTGATTCCTAAAGAGCAGTTCACTCCCCTCATGGCTCCCATCTCTCACATCCTACTGGAGATCGAGGAGGAACCGTATTTCAAGCGTCCGGCTCCCTTGAAGCCCGGGGGCCCCCGCAACAAGGAGTTTTACTGCCGGTACCACCGGGACTACGGCCACGACACCGAAGACTGCCGCCACCTAAAAAAGGCCATCGAGGAGCTGGTCCAGCAAGGTCACCTGGGCAAATTCGTTCGACGTGGAAATCTCCCCGCATCGGGTCCCCGGTGCCTCCAGAGTCGTCCGGCTGGTGTGGATAATACCCCAACTGAAAAGACCATAGCTATGATCTCCTGGGGAGCGGAAGGCGGTTCGAAGAGGCCGCGAGAGGGAATAGACTCTGTAATACCTTTCTTCGGAAAGGATCTAGAAGGGGTAGTTAATAAACATGACGACAGTGTCGTGGTGTCCATGACTATAGCCAAACACCCTGTAAAAAGAATTTTAATTGATAGTGGGAGCTCTGTGGATGTCTTGAGTTATGAGGCTTTTGTTCGGATGAACTTGTCAAGGTCTTTACTCCGGCCCGTTGCCACGCCGCTAATGGGCTTCACAGGAGACTCAGTGAGCGTCGAAGGCGAGATTGCTCTCCCGGTCACGGCTGGAACTCCTCCATGTCAGAGCACCGTGGTCATAAACTTCTTGGTGGTCCGGGTCCCGCTGGCTTATAACGCCATCTTGGGAAGGCCGGGGTTGAATCTGCTGGATGCCGTGATCTCCACTAAGAGATTATTGGTAAGGTTCCCCACCAATGAAGGGATCGGAGAAATGAGGGGGAGCAAAGCCCACTTCTGCCTTGCTACCATCTGTCTCCCAGCCCACTGAACGCGGAGCCAGCGACAGCCGCTGAGTCACTCGATCCTAGGGAGTTGGGAAGAAGGGGAGAGCCGGCAGAGCACCTTCTAACCCTCCCCTTGGGTGATGACCCAGCAAGGACTGTTCAGCTGGGGGCATCGCTCCCGGAGGAAATACGTCATCAACTTCTTACTTTCCTACGGGCCAACACTGACGTTTTCGCATGGTCATCCTCAGACATGCCGGGCGTCCCTGAAGAAGTAATCACCCACCAACTTAACCTCAAGCCAGGGTGTCGGCCGGTCCGACAGAAAAAGAGAAACTTCGCTCCGGACAGGCAGAAAGCTATCGACGAGGAGATCCGCAAGTTAATGGCTGCAGGCCATATTCGGGAGGTCCACTACCCCGAATGGTTGGCTAATGTGGTTCTGGTCCGCAAGGCCAATGGAAGTTGGAGAATGTGCGTAGACTTCACCGACCTCAACAAGGCATGCCCCAAAGATAGCTTCCCCCTGCCTCGAATCGATCAACTGGTGGACGCTACATCCGGCCATGAGGTTCTTAGCTTCATGGATGCTTTCTCTGGATACAACCAGATCCGGATGAACCCGGCGGATGAAGAAGCTACCTCCTTCATAACCGAAAAGGGGCTGTATTGCTACAAGGTAATGCCTTTCGGGTTAAAGAATGCGGGAGCTACTTACCAGAGGTTGATGAACAAGGTCTTTGAAGGTCAGATAGGGCGTAACATGGAAGTGTACGTGGATGACATGCTGACAAAAAGCGTTCATGCCGGTGACCACATTGCGGACCTAGCAGAAACTTTGACAGCCTTCGTCGGTACCAGATGAAGCTGAACCCTCGCAAATGTGCATTTGGGGTGACCGCTGGGAAGTTTTTGGGTTTCATGGTGACCCGGAGGGGGATCGAAGCAAACCCAGACAAAGTCCAAGCCATCTTGGACATGAGGCCTCCTGCCAATAAGAAGGAAGTACAGCGCTTGACAGGAAGAGTAGCCGCCTAAGCCGCTTCCTATCCAAGTCTGCTGAAAGGTGTCTGCCTTTCTTCAAGGCGCTTCGCCGAATCAACGAGTTTGAATGGACCAAAGAATGCCAGGAGGCGTTCGAAGGGTTAAAGACATTCTTATCTACCCCGCCACTGTTAGCCAAGCCGACGGGTGGAGAAGAGCTCCTTCTATACCTTGCGGCCTCTCCTGAGGCTGTTAGCTCTGTGCTAGTCCGTATGGACACTAATGGCACACAAAGGCCAGTATATTATACGAGTAAGGTACTCCATGATGCAGAGACCCGATACTCAAACATGGAAAAAATCGTCTTCTCATTGATCGTGTCTGCCCAGCGACTGCGGCCATATTTCCAAGCCCACCCAATCGCGGTGATCACAGACCAGCCTCTGAAGGCGGTTCTGGCTCGTCCAGATACTTCCGGCCGGCTGGCAAGGTGGGCCCTCAAGCTGGGGGAGTTCGATATATCTTTCCGCCCCCGGTCGGCCATGAAGTCCCAAGTCCTGGCAGATTTTTTGGTTGAATGTACTTGGGGATTGAGCCACCGAAGAACCTCCTGCGGACATTCAGCCCCTCGGAACCAGCGAAGATGAGTGGGTTCTCCATGTGGATGGGGCATCTAACTCTCAAGGGAGTGGAGCAGGCCTCATCTTGGCCAACTCGGATGGGGTTGTGACCGAATGTGCACTTCGCTTCCTCTTTCCAGCCACTAACAATCAGGCGAATATGAAGCTTTGCTATCCGGCGTGAGGTTGGCTCGAGAGCTTGGGGTGAAACGCCTTAGGGCATTCACCGACTCCCAACTGGTTGCCGGCCAAATTACAAAGGAATACGAGGCAAGGATCCCATTATGGCCCGCTACTTAGAAATGG
>UESW01003493.1:29812-69758 GCA_900491605.1 Calamus simplicifolius
AGGGCCGGACAGAATCTCAGTTGAGACTGAAATGAGCCCCATACGGAAACGAACTGAAGAATAAAGAAAAAAAAAAAAAATGAGCCCCATGAGGAAAACGAAATGAAGAATAAAGGGATAAAAAAGAAAAGGTAACAAACCAACGAGCAAAAAATCAACAGTAGATCCCGATCCACATGTTAAGAAAATTGGCAAATAATTATTAGCGCACAAGATAAAGCAAGATTTATATTTCTTTTTTCCAAGAACGTTATTCCAAAATTAAAAAAAAAATAATCCTTTTCTGAAAGAGAAAATTTGTTTAAGATTTATTTTTATTTTTTCTTTTATTTTGGAAAGTTATTTCAGACGTTTTTATAAAAAATATTAGTCGCTTGTTTTTTTCAGAAGATTCTAGATCTTTTATACTACTTGTTTGAAAAAACATTTGAGACCATTGTTCTAAAAAGAATATCTATTCTTTTTATTAGAAATATTTATTTGGGAATTGTGTTAGAAAATATCTTCTTTTTATTATAAAAGAAATCAGTTTGGATTTTCTTTTTCCTTACTGCAGATGCTGTTTCAAATCTCTTTTTTGAAAAATTTCTTTTCTTAAAAAAATTCAGAATTAATAAATTCCAGAAACCTATCTTATCTATTAGACAGGCAGGGCACCTCAAACTAGAATAAAATTTCATTATCTGATGCAGGGAAATTAATTGCTGTCCAAAAAATACAATTCTAAATCAATTCTAAATGTGAGACCTAGATAGTAAAAGAATCTTCTCATTAATCATATTGAGGAAGAAGATTGACATCATCAACAGCATACTCTCTTGAAAAAAAAAAAAAAAAAGCAAGGAAGCAATATGGATCAGAAACTCATGAAGCTATCTAATGGACATCAAAACATTGTTATGATATAAACTTGCATCTATTGACAAGGTTAAATTCACAATGCAGTTTTAAATACTTATACAGGCAGTAAGCATTCATTTGGAAGATAAAATCAACTCTTAGCGACAATTATGAAGAAGAGCATCCTCAGGCATCTTGGAAAATGACATAGCTAGAAAGGAATCTTCATACAAAAAAGAATACCAGGCATCTCCTAAAATGCATTCACATCCTCCATCTTCTTGAGACTGGGGGTAAACCACATCGCCGGCATGATATGTCCTGAAGGCTTCTCGCAGCCGGAGGATAAGAACTCAAAGCTCACGATGGGGAAATATTTCTCTATCGTTGATCATATAGAAACAGCCCTGACGGTAGAGAATGGAGAAAAGGATCACTAGATGCTTATATGGAGGTTCAGATATCACTAAAAAAAATAAAGGAAAAATCTTGTACACCGCCCTCAGTGCAGCAAGTCCTACGTAGGCTGCACCGTCTCTCCTGATTGGTCCATATGGATCCTACGTGGCCTGACATTGCAGGACGGGATAGCTCTGATACGATATTACGTTCTATCGTGACGTCCATTAAAAGAGCTTTGCCTTTATTTTAAAAATAGTGTGCAGACAAAAATACCCCTTCCCTCCAGCCTTTTCCTACCGCTATTTTTTCTTGGATTACATCTATGCAAGAAAAACTCTTTCTTTCCCCTCGCTCTGGCTTTCGGGTGCAAGGAATCAGTCCAAGGTTTGAGCACAATCATAAGCCCTCGCTCTGAGAGTCCGATCGAAAGAAAATATTTCAGCTCGAGGCTGAAATACCTAGCTACTGAAGGCTTCTTCAAAAACTTCTAGAGAAAATGTCATCCGCAGCAGGAAGTAAAAAGTCTTTGTTCCCACATCTTTTTATAGTTCCTTTATTACACCAATTGTTTTGGTCGTTAGAGGAAGTTAATGCATTAGGAAACCGTTTAATATCTTGAGTTTAGTATTTTTCTGCACGAATGTCATACTCTTCTAACTAGGATGTTATATCTTATGAACTAGAGTGTCGTCAGAGTGTCTCGGCCTATATTCCCCATTATTCCTTGTTCATATAGCTCTAGTGTCCTCATTTTACAACTCTGGAGAGAACGGCCACGAGATCCCAAGAGGAATTCGGCCAAAATCCTTCGTGACACCCCAATTGAAACCTTACGACACCCTAGCGACAATGCTACGACACCCGGGCTTATAACTAACCATGGAGAGAAGCCCCGCGACACCCCATGATGAATTCGACCGAAAATCCTTCACGACACCCCAATTGAAACCTTACAACACCCTAGCGATAATGCTACGACCCTAAGAGCAATTCGGTCGAAAATGCTTCGCGACACCCAAGTTGAAACTTTACGACACCCTAGCACCAATGCTACGACACCCGTACTTATAACTGACCATGGAGAGAAGCCCCGTGATACCCCAGGAGGAATTCGGTTGAAAATCCTTCGTGACACCTGAGTTGAAACCTTACAACACCCTAGCACTAATGCTACAACACTCGTGCTTATAACTGACCATGGAGAGAAGCCCCGTGACACCCCAGGAGGAAATCGGCCGAAAATCAGTGATGATATTCCAGCTGAAATAGTATGACATCCTAGTTATAAACCTAAGACACCCGTTCAAGAAATTGCCCGGAACACCCCAGCTTTATCGTTAAGGCACCGTAGGTTTAAACTTATGACACATGTGGCCTTACACCGGATATGAAGAAAAGCCTTGTGATATCGTAGGAGGAAATCAGCCAAAAACCAGTAAGGACACCCCAGCTGAATTATTACAACACCCAAGTTACAAACCTAAAACACCTGTTCACGCTTAGGGGAAAAGCTTTAAGACATCCCAGGAGTAAATCGGTCGAAACAAAGCTACGACACCTCAGCTTGACAGTTAAGACACCGTAGGTTCAAACTTATGAAACTTGTGGCTTACAACGGATTCTAATGAAAAGCCTCGTGACATCGCAGGAGGTAGTTGGCCGAAAAACAGTGAGGACACCCCAGTTGAATTATTACGACACCCAAGTTACAAACCTATGACACCCGTTCACGCTTAGGAGAAAACTTTACGATATTCCAAGAGGAAATCGATCGAAAACCAATGACGACATCCAAGCTGAAATAGTACGACACCCTAGTTACAAACCTAAGACATCCGTTCATGCTTAGGTGAAAAGCTTTACGACATCTCAGGAGAAAATCAATCGTAATTGTAATAAAGCTACGATACCCCAGATTTACTATTAAAACACAATAGCATCGAAGCAGTCGCAAGTTCTTCTATAATTATAATTATTAGTCATTGCAAATTTTCTTTACAATTTCATACGGAAATGCTTTTTGAGTTTCTAGATGGACCTCTATGGTCTCTTACCTTTCTCTTCTTCACACTTGTATGCTCAAAAAGGGATTTCAGAGATCCACTAGAGTCGGTCTTCAGCATTCCCTTGGCAGTTTGCTTTTCAACATCTTCATCGGAGCCATCGAGCCGAGGTTTGATGCTAAAGGCGAAAGTCAACTCATCTACCTCCGATGTCATCATGGGCGAAGCTTTCTTAAACTTTCTTAAACTACCTTCGATGTTGTCTACCCTTCATATGGTTGCAGGCAATACTCATCCTTTCCCCTTTTATAGCCATCGAGTTGGGGGATGGGGGACAGAAACCATTACTGAAGAGAGTGTCGAGAAACCAAATCTCATCGAACTCAATGTTCCAATCCTCAATTCGGAACAAGTATCGGCCATGCTAGCATTTTTGTTATAGTAAATCGAAATGTCTCTCCTCGCATGACGGAATGAGCACTTTCCAATTATTCAATCGGCCACTTGGCGCCCGTGGTTTAAATGCACGCTGAATGGATAAGCTTTACGACGTCCCAAGAGGAAACCGACCGAAGTATTACGACACTCAAATTATGTTCACCCAAAAAAAGATCTACGACCGCAGTTGAAACGCTACGATACCCAAGCGACAACGCTACGACACCCGTGCTTATAACAGACGCTGGAGAATAGCCCCGTGATACCCCAGGAGGAATTTGGCCAAAAATTCTTCACAACACCCCAGTTGAAACCTTACGACACCTTAGCACCAATGTTATGACACCCGTGCTTATTACTGACCATGGAGAGAAGATCCACGACACCCCAGGAGGAAATCGGCCAAAGACCACTGACGACATCCAAACTAAAATAGTACGACACCCTAATTACAAACCTAAGACATCCGTTCATGCTTAGGGGAAAAGCTTTATGATATCTGAGGAGAAAATCAATCGTAATCGTAATAAAGCTACGATACCACAGATTTACTATTAAAACACCATAGTTACAAAGCAGTCGCAAGTTCTTCTATAATTAAAATTATTAGTCATTGCAAATTTTTTTTATAATGTCATTCGGAAACGCATTTTTGCGTTTCCAGACGGACCTCTATGGCCTCCTCCCTGTCTCTTCTTCACACTTGTATGCTCAAAAAGGGATTTCAAGCATTCTTTGATGGCGCCTTACCCATGGCTCTCTGAGATCCACCATAGTCGGTCTTCAGTATTTCCTTTGCAGTCTGCTTTTCAACATCTTCATCGGAGTCATCGAGCCGAAGTTTGATGCTAAAGGCGACAGCCAACTCATCCGCCTCCGATGTCGTCATAGGAGAAGCTTTCTTAAACTATCTCTCTCAATCAAATAGAACCCTTCGTGTGGTTGCAGGCAATACTCATCCTTTCCCCTTTTATAGCCATCGAGTTGGGGGATGAGGGACAAAAACCATTACTGAAGAGAGTGTCGGGAAACTAAATCTTGTTGAACTCAGTGTTCCAATCCCCGATTCGGAACAAGTATCGGCCATGCTAGCGTCTTCGTTATAGTAAATCAAATTGTCTCTCCTCGCATGATGGAATGAGCACTTTCCAATTATTCAATTGGCGACGTCGCGCTCATGGTTTAAATGCACGCTGAAGGATAAGCTTTACAACATCCCAAGAGGAAACCGGCCGAAAAAAGATCTACGACACCCCCTGCAATTTGAGTGATGGTGAAGGTGAATAGTCGAGAGTATTACGACACCCAAGTTAAAGAAATACAACATCTTGTTAAAGAAATATGATACCCCAGTTATGTTCACCCGAAAAAAGATCTACTATGTCGTAGTTGAAACATTAAGACACCCTAGCGACAACGCTACGACACCCGTGCTTATAACGGACGCTAGAGAAAAACCCTGCGACACCCGTGCTTATGTCGTCGGTCCCCGCCTTAGTAGTCCCCGCACGGGTGTCATCGCATTGAAGCTAGGGTGTCGTCAGATGAGAGCTGGGGTGTGTAATAGCCTAAGTCGGAGATATCGTCGGTCCCGCCTTAGCAGTCCCCACATAGGTGTCGTCGCATTGAAGCTAGGGTATCGTCAGATGAGAGCTGGGGTGTCGTAATAGCCTAAGTCGGAGATATCGTCGGTCCCCGCCTTAGCAGTCCCCGTATGGGTGTCGTCGCATTGAAGCTAGGGTGTCGTCAGATGAGAGCTGAGGTGTAACAGCCTAAGTCGGGGATGTCGTGGGTCCCTGCCTTAGCAGTCCCTACGGGTATCGTCGCATTGAAGCTAGGGTTTCATCAGATGAGAGCTGGGGCATCGTAACAGCCTAAGTCGGGGATGTCGTCAGTCCCCGCCTTAGCAGTCCCCGCACGGGTGTCGTCGCATTGAAGCTAGAGTATCGTCAGATGAGAGCCGGGGTGTCGTAACAGCCTAAGTCGGGGATGTCGTCGATCCCTGCCTTAGCAGTCCCGCATGGGTGTCGTTGCATTGAAGTTAGGGTATCGTAACAGCCTAAGTCGGGGATGTCATCGGTCCCCGCCTTAGTAGTCCCCGCACAGGTATCGTTGCATTGAAGCTAAGGTGTCATCAGATGAAAGTTGGGGTGTCGTAACAGCCTAAATAGGGGATGTCGTAGGTCCCCGCCTTAACAGTCCTTGCTCGGGTGTCCTCGATTCAAAGCTACGGTGTCGTTATATTAGAGTTAGGGTATCGTAACAGCCTAAATCAGGGATGTCGTTGGTCCCCGCCTTAACCATCCCCGCTCGGGTGTCGTCGCTTAAAAGCTAAGGTGTCGTTACGTCAGAGCTGGGGTGTCGTTACAGTGCAAGCGTATTCATAAATAGCAACACAAGAGTCTCTATTTGGCTGCCGAGATGAGCACTTCATTTGGCTGAAAAAGAAACCCTAGTTACAAAGCAACGACAACTGTGCTTAAAACAAACTCTGTCGATGAGACTAAGATACCCTAGTTACAAAGTTACGACACCCGTCTTTTATATATGATTCTGTGTTAGTTGACTTAATACATAAGCATCAAACTCATCCATCAAAGTTTTGGAAGGTGGTACAATTCTTTCTATATCCTCACCAGTGTTAATTGACTGCATAAAAGTCTGCATGTTGCTTGAACCAGCTCTTATTTCATTTTGCATTGGGGGAGCGTCAACGGATGCCTTGACCATATATTTCCTTGATCTTTTTGACTTCTTCTCGACTGCACTCTTTAATCTGTTCTCTCTTGGGCGACCTTTCATTCTAATTTTCTCAGGATCTTGAATAACAAGTTGTGTACTTGCCTTAGCTGCGCAGTTAGCATCCACAACAAATTTGAATATTGGTGTTAGACCATCCATCACTAAATTAAATGCATCTTCAATATGGAGGCTATCTCTGCGAGCTTCATCATCCGATGACTCAGCAAACTATATCTAAATCAATAATGTAATGTTATCGAAAACATACATTAAGACATTTCAAATAAAAAATTATCACTGCATACCATGATTTTTGTGTGCTTTTATCACAACCTTCGGTATTGCTGTCAAAATCGTCGAATTGGTATTTCATGTCCTTGCACCATCTCTTCATGAAGTATTTATCGGGTAAACAAAATACGTTGCTTTGATGAAGAACCAAGAAGCATGCCTACACAAGTAATCCTTGAAATGAAAGGATCGACACTTGCATTGGACATCCTCAGTATTTTTATCGTATGACACAATATAATCTTTTATCATCTCCTTGCCGATTCCATTGGCTTCAATCCTTTCATATGACTTTACAGAATATACACAACAGTTATCAGCTTCCTTGATCAATTTAGTATTTGATGCAGTCATTTCAAGGATCTCATTCTGAAATTTTTTGAAAATGTGCCTTGTATACCTTCCTACAGCTTGCCTCTTAAAAGGTGAGGATGTCTTTAGGAAAGCAATCGTTTGAAATGTCCTATTATCTTCCTCATTTTCGACCTCATACCTTTTCTTCAAGGCATCTTCGTACTTATGTATGAACTCCGTGAGTGTAGTCTTCGAATTTATAAAGCCATCGAAGAAGTGATTGATGCCCTTGCTCCTTTGTGAAGATGGCATCCTGTACATAATTTTGTCAAAAAAAGAAGCATTGAACATGAACATGAACCAAACACAATGTCCTACAAACCTATGAAGAATGTATCCTTTAGGTAAACTGGGACCCATTTATCCCAACATTCGTAAAGGACATTGAACCAATCTATAGCCTTGCATTCTTTATATTTCTCCATAAGATGTGCCCACCTTTCTTGAATGATTGTATGGTCAATGAATCATATATCGCCTCATTGAAAATCAACCATAAATTTGGGATTTGTTGTGCAAATGTGGCCAATCTTTTCAGGTATCTTCTTCAATATATGCCAAAGACAAAATCGATGTCGTATGTTAGGAAAAACCTCCCTAACAGCAGCCTCGATTGCCTTATCTTGATCAGTTATTATGGAAATAGGTGCTTGACCACCATTTGCATCCAGCCACGACTGAAAAACCCATTTATATGTCTCAGTCCTCTTATCAGACAACAATGCGCAACCAAGCAAGGTGGACTGTCCATGATGGTTGACCCCGATGAATGACAAAAAGGCATTTGATATCTATTTGTCAAGTAGATTGAGTCAAAGCTTAGAACATCACCAAGTATGTGCATGCCAATCTTGACCTTGGATGAATCCAGAAGACAGACCTGAGATGACCATTATCATTAAGTCCTAAGGTATAAAGAAATTGGAATTTCTGACTTGCATTTCGGTGAAATGGATTACCATCGACTGAGCATCTCCTTCTTTCAGCTTAGACTGACGTTCGCGACAAATAAAATTATGAGCATCCTTCTCTGTGAAATCCAATTGTCTTCTGCCCCCTTTTCTCCTTGCTATGGCAGAGTATATCTGAGTTGTCGGTACATTCATGGCATGTAAATTATTGATCTCTACCTTTTCTGGTGTGCTGATCCTCCTATGGGACCGTAGATAACCAGTTGATGTTATGGACATCCGATGGTTATGTTCTAGAGAAACCTCAACCAATATCCACTTACCACTTGTAACATTCAGTCTGCTTTTATGCATGCCATACAATTAACTTTGCCAGTATCCCTATGATTCATACTCTTCTCTGTTTTTCTAGATTTTTTTTGCCTCCAACACGTCAGGTGCTTGAAGCAAAGTTGTTTGTTGTTGTTGGCCCTGCTACACACTGTTGTGATTCCAAAACCAACTCTTTTTGCGTATCCATTGTAGAAAGTATATACAGCATCTACTGAATTGAATTCCATTCCAGTTTGAGGAACAACAGTGTCATCCCCTGCATTTGGAGCGATGGATGAAGGTGCACGAGCGGGAGTGTGCTCGATGTCTTTTCGATCTATAATTTCAACATTGTCTGTGGAAATATAGGCATGCAGTCATGAACAATGATATCCATAGATTTAGCTGTCAAAATATCCTGACAAAGCATTAGGACACCAAGGTTAAAGAAATACGACACCTCAGTTGAAGAAATACGACAACACAATTATGTTCGAACCCCAGATACCAGTAATACATGCCATCTATGATCTGAATAATGGCTTTTTGTTCGACTTCCTAGTCAAAAACTATGACATGCCTTAACAGTTAAAGACATGAACTTACAGCCGAATTCAAAGTCACGATACTGAAGTTTACAAAAAACGACACCGTAGCTATAAAATGACAACACCCATTCATAAGACATTGAGGTAGGGCCTAACGACACCAATGTTCACATATTACGACACCCTAGCTGAAAGTGTTCAGGCAGGAACTAACGACACCCCATAAAACAACTTACGACATCCCAGATAAAACCTTACGACACCCTTTAGTAGTTAAAGAAAAGAATGAAACGCTACGACACTCCAGAAAGCAACTTAGGACACCCCTAATTAAAACTACGACACCCAAGAAAACAACTTACGATACCCCAGAATGACTATAACGACACCCCAGTTCTCATATTATGACACCTGAAATTAAACTATATGATGTAACATGATGACACCCCAAAAAACATCCTACGACACCCGAGCTGTCAACTGACGACACCCTAGCTCCAAATGATAATATATTGAACTTATGACACCTCAGAAGTAATCTGATGACACCCCAGCCTTACGACACCCAAGGAAACATTACGACACTATAGAATCCTTCGACACCCTAGTTCTTATATAACGACACCCTAGAAAATATCGTATGACACCCGAGTTGTAAAATGAGAACACTAGAGCTATATGGACAAGGAATAACGGGGATTATAGGCCGAAACACTCGGACGCACCCTAGTTCATAAGGTATAACATCCTAGTTAAAAGAGTAGGACACCCGAGTTGTAAAGTAAGGACACTAGAGCTATATGGACAGGAATAACGGGGAATATAGGCCGAAACACTCTGACGACACCCTAGTTCATAAGGTATAACCTCCTAGTTAAAAGAGTACCTCATTGTGCAGAAAAACACTAAACTCAAGGTATTTAAGGATGTTACCTGAGCATTAAACGGAAACACTCGGACGAAACCCTAGTTCATAAGGTATAACATCTTAGTTAAAAGAGTAGGACACCCGAGTTGTAAAGTGAGGACACTAGAGCTATATGGACAGGGAATAACAGGGAATATAGGCCGAAACATGCCGACGACACCCTAGTTTATAAGGTATAACCTCCTAGTTAAAAGAGTACCTCATTCATGCAAAAAAACACTAAACTCAAGGTATTTAAGGATGTTACCTGAGCATTAAATGGTTTCCTAATGCATTAACTTCCTCTAACGACCAAAACTGTTGGTGTAATAAAGGAACTATAAAAAGATGTGGGAACAAGGACTTTTTACTTCCTGCTGCGGATGACATTTTCTCAGAAGTTTTTGAAGAAGCCTTCAGTAGCTAGGTATTCCAGCCTCGAAGCTAAAATATTTTCTTTCGACCGAACTCTCAGAGCGAGGGCTCAGGATCTTGCTCAAACCTTAGACTGATTCTTGCACCCGAAAGCCAGAGCAAGAGGAAAGAAAGAGTTTTTCTTGCATAGATGTAATCCAAGAAAAAAAGGTGGTAGAAAAAGGCTGGAGGGAAGGGGCATTTTCGTCTGCACACTATTTTTAAAATAAAGGCAAAGCACTTTTAATAGACGTCACGATCAGAACGTAACATCGTATCAGAGCTATCCCGTCCTGCAACGTTAGGCCACGTAGGATCCACATGGACTAATCAGGAGAGGCGGTGCAGCCTACGTAGAACTTGCTGCACCAAGGGCAATGTACAAAGACTTTTCCAAAAATAAAAGAGATAGACGAAACTGAAGAACACCGATATGGTGCACCACACCTAGGGCTAGAAGTGGGCTCGAAGTAGCCCAAGGCCCATTAGACTAGCCATGGGCTAACTTTCCCAATATTCAAGCCAGGCCTAGACTTAAAAACTTAGCCACCACATGAATTTTAGGTAGGGCTTGGGTATACCACTTGTTGCCCCTCATCTCATCGACTCATCCTCCTATCTAAAGCCCTAACATTTCAAGAAATTGCTGCTCCAAACTAGAAACCCCTTCTTCCCTCCTCCATGCTCAAACTATCACACATTATTTTGCAATGTTGTTTCTTTGCAGGTTCGGACACCACCAGCCTATCTAGATCTCCATATCTGCCTGCTTCGTCCCCTCCACCTCATCCATCCATCTGCTCTCACCGCCTTATGCGCTATCATGATCGTAGCAGAAATGTTTCTATCGACAACCATCACATGATGCTGAGCTATCATGTCAAGGGCCTCATCTCGTCGGGGTCTTTGGTGGCAGTCCTCATCTCATCCGGGTATTCGATGGCAATCATTATCCTATTGAGGTCTTTAATTAGTGCCAGTGGCGAGCAAAGACGAGTCCAAGGAGTCATTCTTTCTAGAAGCAATGCTACTCCAAAAGTGTGAAGCTTTTTCTTTTTTTTTTTTTTTTTTTGGTTGAAGAAGACAAGGAAGTGGGTTGACATGATAGGTTTCGGCTGGGCTTGGGTTTGGGCTCATGCCCAGGTTTTGGGCTATTTTTGGGCCTTAACCTGGCCTACAACACCACAACAAATGAGTTGGGCTCAAGGAAGGGTGAGGCTCGACCCAACCAATCCATTTCTAGCCTTAACGGCACTTGAGTTTCATCCCTCTTCAAATGTATTAATGTAAAGTATATCCTATTAACACTTACTAGTCCTATTAATACAAGAAGTAGCCTCATGAATGGACATGAAAAAGCCTCATTCTTGGCTAAATTTTTCATTCCAAAAATACCCTTTAATATGAATACAAAATAAAACAATATTTATCCAAAAATTCTCATATATTATATAACTAAATTATAATATAATAATAGTATTATAATATAATTATATAATATCATTATAATATTATTCTATTATTATATGATCTTATAATATTAAATTATATTATATTAATATGAAAATAATATTGGTGTATAATTAAACATGGTGACCCCATTACCTCTAACTATAGTATTAATCTCCCTTATTATTATCCCATTTATCGATTATATAAGCTTACAAAATAATAATATAATATTCCTTACTATTAATTATACTACTAAAAAACTAATTAATATTTATTTCAATGAATTTTAAATATTAATTATATTAAATGACAATAAAATTGTTAATAATTACACAACTAGTTTTAGCCAATTAAACATGCAACTATATTCACCGGCATATATGGTATTCTACACTCACCTCTCAAAATAATGATAGCCAATCAAATATGAACCAATTGAAAAAGTATGCTTCCCAAACTTTTATTTTTATAACCAACCAAATATACCAAGATCGTTTTCTCTAGAATCTATTTCTAAGGAATTTTGATACATACACTTTCTAACATAATCTAATTTTATAACTTGACAAAAAATCGGTACAAGAACCTGGACAAGTGTCTAATCCTAGAGCATAATCTTCGAAATGCATTTGATTATAGGTATGTCTAATAGCATTGCAACAATCAACCATGCCTAAGAGTATCGTACAAGTCATGGATGTAGGCTGGAAGTGAACTTGGGTTGGCCCATGACCCATCAAGCCGACATGATTTTGGGTTGGGCCACGATCGATGCCTGAGTTAATTTAGGTTATATTTGGATTTAAAGTTAAGCTCAAAAAATTTTTGGGGTAAGCTTGGACCATTACTTGCCTCAGCCCAAACTTCACTCAAAGTTTAAGCCCAAGGATGATTTGACATGGTGACCTTCAATGAAACCCAAACCCAACAAAATCTTGTCCCCAAACCTTAAAAGGAAAAGTATTGCTGCACTACACGCAGCGATTGGCATACGGCATGTGCATTCACGCATGCAAAGAACATAAATATCTTTTTTGCCTTTAAAATGCATGTGCGCATGTGCTGCGCACCAATCACCATGTGTAGTGCAGTTTCTGCTGCACCACATGCCATGCAATAAGAGTTTTCTAACCTTAAAGGAGTGGTGGCAATGATATCTAAAAAATGAAATTAACTCATCGACCCGTCTTTGGCCCAAATAGGTAAGCTATGGCTCAACCCAATTACGCTTTAGGCTTTATTGTGGCTTGGGCTCAAGCCTAGCCCTAGAATTTGTAATTTTTGAGCCCAACCTCAGCCTGAAGTTTAAAAAAAAAAAAATTCAAGCAGGGATCTAGTTAAGGTGTTACCATCAAAGGAAGGTATGCATCAAAAATTACTCAAATCTATCATCACATGAGGCTGAAGCTAAAAGAGCATGGATGTACAGTACTTTATCCATGTATTCCTAGGTGATAAGTATGTTGTCACCATTTACATATTGTGAAACCATTTCATTTAAAAATGTATTATTATTTGTCCATATCCACTCTTATTCCATTTAAATTTGGATTATCTATACAATTGAATGTTTGAAGTGAAAAGGTTAATTGGTTATATAGAGCATAGGTGTGCTCAACTCAACTCAACTCATCTAAGCTTTTCCCAACTACATGAGGTCGGCTACATGAATCTGCTTCCTCCTCTGCTCTATTCAAGACCAAGTTGATATTTAAATTATAAATAGCTATATCTTTTTTAATTATTTATGTTCATGTTAGTTTAGGTCTACTTCTACTTCTATCCTTACCATAAATTGTTAAAAGATCACTCTTTTTAACTGAGCATCTAAGGGTCTAAGTTGCATATATCCAAACCACCGTAATCAATTTTCTCTTATTTTATCTTCAATTGAGACTACTATCATTTCTCTTATATGTTTATTTCTAATTCTATCTTTTAAAGTTTTATCATATATCCATCTTAACATATGCATTTCTGTTACACTTAATTTATTTACATATTGTTTCAATATTGCTCAACACTCTATCCCATATAGCATAGCTGGTCTAATAGCAGTTTTATAAAATTTTTCTTTTAATTTTAATGGAATGCATCGATCACACAATACTCCTGAAAATATAGTGCACAAGTGTGCTGTTGAAAAAAAAAATTGTTCTGCAAAAAAAAAAAAGCTTGATTTTAAGTTGCCACTAGAAGCGATGATTTATTTATCATGTAAATATATATTTATCAAGTAATGGATGTATATCCTGTGGTTACAACAAATCATTACTTGGAGTGAATTAAAATCATCATTCATCATTTTAGGTGACGACTTTAGTTGCATGGAATCGCCACCATCGATGTGGCTAAAATCACAATATTTCAATAAATAATTTCAAAACAGCATCATTTTCAAAAATAATAAAAAGAACTATTTTAAAAAGAAATTCCAAAATATATAAAATCATTTTAGCTAGCGGAAGTTCTTAATAGACTTTGTAAGAAACAAATACAAAATTAATCTTAGTTGATCTTGCTAAATTTTCCTTTAATAGATTAGTAATAAAAACCCTTCAGCTTATTGCGTGCAAACAACCTACTTATACAAAAGTTTATCATCATTAATAGAAAGAGCGTAGGGATTAGAAGGCGGCAGAATCTCTAACTTAAATTATCATTGCGATATAAACTTGTATCTTGAAAATGTAGAACAGATGTGCACAAAACGTACAAAGAACATCCCTAGAGATTAAATACATCAAGAAAAGAGACCCTAGCTCTAAGTGCCAAGAAATGCCTTCCAAATATTACCCTTTGCCCTCACCATTACCTTCTAATTTGGCTAGCTGTACCTGTGGATTCTGCACTCTCTTGATTTCAGCTTCTTTGCTTCCAGTTTGCCAACAAAGGGCTATGCTGAAATATCTTCACTCTCTCCATACCGATGTCATTTTCTGATTTAGTTTTTAATATTGTATGTCACGTACATATTAGCATACAAATTGAAATTGAAATATCATCTTCAGAAGATACAACGAGTAGAATGAATTAGTTATTGGGACTTTTGGCTAAATTTCTTTCTTAGCTAACAAGCATAAGTAAGGAATATTTTTGAAAGAAAAGCCAGAAAATGAACCTGTATCATGATTACTCAAGTCTGAATACTTGGAGATGCACCACTCAAGGCTCAAACGTAGATCATTTAGTTTTCAAACAAAGTGGTGTAATCATCAAGTTAAGCCCCGATTAGCTGCAAATTTTTATGTTTAAACTTTCAATTCCTACACGGTCCTTTTCCTAAGCTAGACAGCTTCAAATCAATGAGAAAAGTATTGGAGCAGCAAATGCAACTTTCAATCAGCATTCTAATATATCTAATATATTTTCATCTGTTAAAAAATATATCTAATATTGATGAGAGGTAAAATCATTATCACGTCAATATTCGTGCATACGACAAAAAAATTTAGATCATCTTTGATTTTTGATCCGTCAGCTATCACATCCAGAAAAGAATAGAGTCGATACACCTCGGCAAGACCAAGCCATTCTCGGACCGAGCTATTCTTAGACCAAGCTATTTTCAATCGAACCATTTTCATGCCTCGGCGAGACCGAGCTATCCTCATACCTCGGCCAGACCGGCGGGGCCAAGCTATGCTTATACCTCAGCTAGACCGAGGTACCCCTGAACCTCTGCAGAACCAAGCGCGGGAGAATTCAAATCCATAATAATTCGGCAAGATTCAGCCACGTGGACCTTCGACTGCCCTAAGAAAAGGAAGAAGCCAGATAATGCCATAAGTGACCTAAGGCCTTCGAGTCACCGAATCTTAAAGCACCAACTAACCTCCCTAACCGTTGATTCTCTAACTAACCAGATTCGAAAGCTACCAATCTCGTAACAAACTTGATTTGAATTAGATTCGAATCATAACGATTTTAGACCCCAGTGGCACGCTCAAGGAATCAGGTAGTTATTTGCCATCACCCTGGCAACCTATATATATGCTCTATCTTGAAGTCTTCCAGGTATGCTCACCCTTTCACTAAAAAAAAACTCCATTGAAGCTCGAGCAAAGCTCCCCGAGGCTTTCAGAGCAGCCGTTCTTGAGGGACTCTTCTGCGAGAGCCTTCCCCCCATATCTGCTTGCTGTGAATCTTCACTGACTTGGGCATCGGAGGGTCTTCCGTAGAGAGCCATCCTCGATACTCTCTGCGTGAGGACTGTCTTGCAGGTTCCACCCGGACGAGAGATCGGCATCCAGATCCAGAGTTGGACCGCACCCGAGTTGGAGAGCGAATTTTTGCGGCAACAGATTAGCGCTAGACAAAGGGCCTCAAGTCCCATAAACTTGTAATCAAGGAGACAAGGCTCAGATCCAGAAGAACAACCCTTCAATGGCCAATCGAAGGAGAGCTATCTTTGAGATACAGGATCAGACCGCCTCCCAGAGGCCTGATCCTCCAAATAATGCGGCGCCTCTGCTATCGCCGCTAGCCGAGACTCCCGCACGTTAGCGGCCATGGTGACCCAGGATCAGTTTGCTATATTGGTACAGCAAGTGCAAGCCCTTGCATAGCTGGTCCAAAGGACTCTAGGAGGCTCCCCGTCCGACCGCTCCTGCTGTACAACTCCTTGATGGAGCCGTCACCCTAGCTCTATCCGCGATCTAGATCTCCATATCTGCCTGCTTCGCCCCCTCCACCTCATCCATCGGTCTGCTCTTACCACCTTATGCACTATCATGATCAAAGCAGAAATGTTTCTATCGAAAACCATCACATGATGCTGAGCTATCATGTAAGGGCCTCATCTCATCAGGGTCTTTGGTGGCAGTCCTCATCTCATCAGGGTATTCGATGGCAATCGTTATCCTATTGAGGTCTTTAATTAGCAGCAGTGGCGAGCAAAGACGAGTCCAAGAAGGAGTCATTCTTTCCAGAACCAATGCTACTCCAAAAGTGTGAAGCTTTTTCTTTTTTTTCTTGTTCTTTTTTTTTTTTGGGTTTAAGAAGGCAAGGAAGTGTGTTGGCATGATAGGTTTCGGGTTGGGCTTGGGTTTGGGCTCTTGCCTAGGTTTTAGGATATTTTTAGGCCTTGACCTGGCCCAAAACACCCAAAAAAAAATTGAATTGGTTCCAAGGAAGGGTGAAGCTCAACCCAACCCGTTCCATTTCTAGCCTTAACCGCACTTGAGTTCATTCCTCTTCAAATTTATTAATGGAAAGTATGTCCTATTAACACTTACTACCCCTATTCATGCAAGAAGTAGCCTCATGAAAGTATATGAAAAAGCCTCATTCTTGGCTAAATTTTTCATTCCAAAAATACCCTTTAATATGGATACAAAACAAAATAATATTTTATCCAAAAATTCTCATATATTATATAACTAAATTATAATATAATAATATTATAATATATTATTATTATATTATTATAAAATGTTATATTCTATTATTATATGATCTTATAATATTGAATTATGTTATATTAATATGAAAATAATATTGGTGTACAATTAAACATGGTGACCCCATTACCTCTAACTATATTATTAATCTCCCTTATTATTATCCCATTTATCGATTATATAAGCTTATGAAATAACAATATAATACTCCTTATTATTAATCTTATACTACTAAAAAATTAATTAATATTTCCGTCATTTCCTTGAATTTTTATTCCAATTTATTAACTAAATATGACGGAAATGGACTATTCCGTCAAAATAACATCACTATGTGATATTATTGACGAAAATTTAGTCACTAAAACTAGTTTTAGCCCATCATTAATCACTAATGTCACCTCATATTATACGCATTCTAATGAAATTTATAGCATATATATATATATATATCAACAATACTAATGTTTTGTACATTAGACATCAAATTATTAAGATGTCTTCGGTTGCCTTGACTCTACACTCAAAACAGTCCTTTGAGCATCATTTACTGAGCTTAGCCCGATGAACGAGCTTGCTTCATGGAAGGGTATGTTGCAGTTGGACTGCCACAGTCTGGCCATGTTGTCAGTCTCAGGCTCGATAACACGTCTCTAGGAGGTGAGATCAATACTACCAAAGCATGAATGATTTCAGTTTACTCACAAAACTGAAGTATCTTAATCTTTCAAATGCAAATATCATCTTGGCAACCTCTCTAACCTTCGTTACCTTGATCTTGGCTCAGATGACATTGTTCCCATCCCTCTTATGGTTAATGATCTTGGATGGATTTGTAATCTTTCATCTTTGCGATATCTTGACATGGGTACAATAAACCTTACAAGAGCGAGCAATTGGCTTGCTTCAATTAGTATGCTTCCATCCCTGTCAGTGCTACGATTATCCTCCTGTGACATGGATTACATTCCTCAATCTGTCCCATATCTGAATCTTACATCTCTTTCTATTCTTGATCTCTCTAGGAACCATTTCAATTGTACACTACCCAAATGGTTGTTAAACATGACCAGCCTCACCCTTCTCGACATTAGTCAGAATTCTCTTCATGGTCCAATTCCTAATGTTTTTGGGGGAATGATTTCTCTCTCTGTGCTTAACCTCAGCCTGAATCAACTTGAGGGTGAGATACCAGAAACCATGGGAAATATCTGCAGCTTGGAAGCTTTGGATCTGTCATGGAACAACATCAGTGGGCAGATGACCCAACTGGTGGTAGGGTTGTCTCATGCTTTCCTAATTCATCATCCAAAATCTCCCTTCATTACTCAATCGAAGTTACTTTCTAATATCCCTACTAACAAAGAATTTCCAGAACCGTAGAAAGGAAAGTAAATGATCAAATCTCTTCTTCAGTGGCATCGAAGATCAAAACCTAATGAGTTGATTTGAATAAAAACTAGTAGAGAGAATTCAGAATCAAATTTTTATTAAAAAAAAAAAAAACTCAGCACACAGCTATGTACATTGAACATTAAATATTGGGATACTAAAAAGAATTCTAATTCGTTAGGTATTCAAACAATACAATGAGATGAATCCTGATTCATGCACAAAAACCAACAATTATATGAATATAGCCTTCAATTGACAAAATTCCCAGTTTCAATGAAAGAGGAATTTGTATCAGTTACTTCAATTCATAGGATATGAACTTTTTGACTCTATGACCAATAATAACTCTGGACAATTTTTTGGATGCCTCTTCATCAAGCCCACATGAAAGAGCATCTACTAATTTAGGATAGATAAAATTCGAGCACAGAATTTATTCCAAGAGATGCTTAAAAGCCGCCCCTTTTTACTGCGTTAATAAGACATGATACCTTCTTTGCAGTAGGTAACTTATCAGAAGACAATTACTTTGCGCAAAAGCAACAGGTGGTTGATGTTCTACAGTCAAACAAATTTTAATATATAATTTTGTCAACAAATATCCAGTATAGCATGGACACCAGTACTAAAAGACAAGTTTCAAAAAAGTGCATCTAAGGAAAACTTCTCTAAAATAAGAGAATTATGTACAATGGAGTGCCGAATGCTACTTGACAATTTTAAATAAAAGATCAGAGATAGATTTTGTCTTGGTGGAATAAATATTAGACAGAACTAGGAGAGGGAAAAGAGCATGCTTTCCCAAGATTTATGTCAGGATGACAGCCTTTGTAAAAAGAAAATCTTAGAGAAGAATTCAGTCCCAAAGAACCAAATCTGGAGAGTTCTTAGAATTATTCTCTTTTCACAAAGGTTGTCATCATGAAGGCAAAAGAATCGATTCCCATTTGATAGCAGGATTCACGGCCTCCTGCCACTGCTACCATCTCACACACGTAATTAGTGTTCTAGACATGTGGTGAAAATTCTATCAGGAGCATGACTAAATCCCCTATATCCATGAGGAGGACACAATGACGGTCGTCGAGCGATGAGTCGCATGTGAGTCAATCGCATGTTCCATCTGCGTGTGCGCTTTATGCACTGACCTTCAAGTCGCATCAAATGACTTATAAGTTGCGAAGCGCCATTTGAAACGTTAAGCTGAATTTGGATTTTTTCTGAGGATCAGCTTGGACCATTAATTGCCTCAGCCCAAACTTCACCCAAAGCTTAAGACCCAAGGATGGTTTAACATGGTGACCTTCCAATGAAACCCAAACCCAACCAAATCTTGCTCCCTAAACCTTAAACAAGTGGTGGCAATGATACCTAAAAAATGAAAATTTACTCATTGACCCAGTCTTTGGCCCAAATAGGTAAGCTATGGCTCAACCCAATTAGGCTTTAGGCTTAATTGAGGCTTGGGCTCAAGCCTAGCCCTAGAATTTTGTTAATTTTGAGCCCAACCTCAGCCTGATAGTTATGAACCAAAAACAAGTATGCTTACCAAAAAACCAATACCAAGATCATTTTCTCTAGAATCTCTTTCTGAGGAATTTTGATACTTAGGATATACGAAACTAGACAAGTGTCTAATCCATAATCCTCAAAATGCATTTGATTATGGTACGTCTAATAGATTGCAACAATTAACCATGCCTAAGTATCGTACAAGTCATGGATGTAGGCTGGAACTGAACTCCTATGACCCATCAAGCCAACATGATTTTGGGTTGGGCCATGACCCTTCAGTTAATTTAGGTTAAATTTGATGAAAAGTCTTTATGTACTAGAGGCTGGTGCACAAAGTGCACACGGGTACATGGATTGAACGCACGCCGATGCCACCGCGCATGTGGTGGGTGCTATAGCCCATTGGGCCATGACACATTGGCATGAGCATGTGGTCAATCGCATGTTCGGTGTGCACTTTATGCACTGACCTTCAGTGCATAAAGACTTGTCCTAAAATTGGATTTAAAGTTAAGCTGAAAATTTTTTTTGAGGTAAGCTTGGACCATTAATTGCCTCAGCCCAAACTTCACCCAAAGCTTAAGCCCAAGGATGGTTTAACATGGTGACCTTCAATGAAACCCAAACCCAACTAAATCTTGTCCCTAAACCTTAAACAAGTGTGGCAATGATACCTAAAAAATGAAATTTACTCATTGACCCAGTCTTTGGCCCAAATAGGTAAGCTATGGCTCAACCCAATTAGGCTTTAGGCTTAATTGAGGCTTGGGCTCAAGCCTAGCCCTAAATTTGTAATTTTAAGCCCAACCTCAGCCTGAAGTTTGAAAAATAATAATAAAAAAATTCAAGCAGGGCTCTAGTTAGGGTGTTACACCAAAGGAAGGTATGCATCAAAAATTATACAAAGAAAAAGTCTTTGTGCACCGCACGCGGTAACTAATTCGCGCAGCATACATCGAGGATATTTTTTTCTTTTTGTACTAAAAGCGCATTTATACATGCACGTGCCAATCATCGTGCGTGATGCACATTCCTACACCACACGACAAAAAAAATATTCATTACACAAATCTATCACCACATGAGGCTAAAGCTAAAAGAGCATGGACATATGGTACTTTATCCAAGTATTCCTAGGTGATAAGTATGTTGTCACCATTAACATATTATGAAACCATTTCATTTAAATATGTATTATTATTTGTCCATATCCACTCTTATTCCATTTAAATTTGGATTATCTATACAATTGAATGCTTGAAGTGAAAAGGTTGGTTATATAGTGCACAGGTGGTGCGGGGGAAAAAAGAAATAATAGTACTGTAAAAAAAAAAAAGAGCTTGATTTTAAGTTGCCACTCGAAGTGATGATTTATTTCTCAAGTAATGATGTATATTACCTAAAAATACTTGAGTTTGTGGTTACAACTTACAACAAATCATTACTTGGAGTGAATCGAAAACATCACTCGAAGTGACAGCTTTAGTTGCAAGAAATCATCACCATCGATGTGGCTAAAATCACATTTTTTCAATAAATAAGTTCAAAACAGCTTTATTTTCAGAAATAATAAAAAGAACTATTTTTAAAAGAAATTCCAAGATAAAATCATTTTAGCTGGCGAAGTTCTTAATAGACTTTGTAAGAAACAAATATAAAATTAATCTTAGTTACTCTCGCTAAAATTCTTCTTTAATAGATCAGTAATAAAACCCCTTTAGCTTATTGAGTAGAAACAACTTACTTATACAAAAGTTTATCATCATTAATAGAAAGAGCGTACGGATTAGAAACCTGCAGAATCTCTAACTTTAAATTATCATTGCGATATAAGCTTGCATCTCGAAAATGTAGAACAGATGTGCACAAAACGTACAAAAAACATCACTAGAGATTAATACATCAAGAAAAGAGACGATAGCTCTAAGTGCCAAGAAATGCCTTCCAAATATTACTCTTTGCCCTAACCGTTACCTTCTAATTTGGCTAGCTGTACCTGTGGATTCTGCACTCTCTTGATTTCAGCCTCTTCAAGTTTGCCAACAAAGGGCTATGCTGAAATACCTTCACTCTCTCCATGCCATTGTCATCGTTTTCTGATTTAGCTTTTAATATTGTTTGTCACGTACATATTAGCATACAAATTGAAATCGAAGTATCATCTTCAGAAGACATGCCAAGTAGAATGAATTAGTTATTGAGACTTTTGGCTAAATTTCTTTCTTAGCTAACAAGCATAAGGAAGGAATATTTTTGAAAGAAAAGCCAGAAAATGAACCTGCATCATGATTACCCAAGTCTGAATACCTGAAGATGCACCACTCAAGGCTCAAACGTAGATAATTTAGTTTTCAAACAAAGTGGTGTAATCATCAAGTTAAGCCCCGATTAGCTGCAAATTTTTATGTTTAAACTTTCAATTCCTACACGGTCTTTTTCTAAGCTAGTCAGCTTCAAATCAATGAGAGAAGTATTGAAGCAGCAAAAGCAACTTTCAATCAGCATTCTAATATATTTTCATCTGTTAAAAATAATCTAATATAATAATAATAAAATTCATACATGGGCAATAGTGATCATCAAAACAACCTGTACATTCTAATCATCTTGTCTCATGGCCTTTTTACAAAACTTCTATATTTCCAATAATAATAAAAAGTATACAACTGGCATTCTTTATTGTTTAATATATTTATATATATCCTTAAAGCACACTTTCATATACAACCAAGTAAATTAAAACCCGTTTGCATGTACATAGAGAGCCGGCCTTGCCTCTATTAGTTCACCCCTAATCCTCTGTTAACTTACTTTTCAGCCTATGGGTCTAAAAAAATAGATAAATAACATCAATAATGAACTTGACAATCTAGTAAGCAATACTTCATTTTAATATAATTGGATCAAGTAGCTTTCAATATTATAATTTGATAAATGCAAAGAATTATGCATGTTTGACATATATATTAAAAATTATAAATATATCATTGCACTGAAGCATATCATATTTTATCACATAAATACTATATAAATTCCATACACCCAATAGTCAAAAGGAAATATCAAATTCAAGATTTAATGAGACAATCAAATATCAAATCATACATATTAAATCTCAAATCTTAATTTTCTTTCATCTCTTCAACTAAAGACTACATCCACATTTAACCCCCTTCAACATGGATCTGAAGCCTTGCAGAGTAAGCTTGAGACCGCATTCAGCCTTGCAGAGTAGATTCAAGATTGCATTTAGCCTGCAAAGTAAGCTCAAGACCGCATTTAGTAATTTGGAGTATGCCCGTATAAAAAAATATCATTATAGTAATTTGGCCAAAAGTCTATATGCAATTTGGCCAAAAGTCTATATGCATATACAAATATTTATTTACTCAGAATTTACTTTCAAAAGAAATTTTATGAATATCCAGATATTTACAAAAAATCAAAATTTCAATTATTCATAATTGATAATGACAAAAATAAAAAAAATTCTCAACAATGTATTCAATAATTTCTGCTTCCTGCTTGATCGAGTAGTTATAAATCAAATGTAGCATAATTTAACAGATGAAATCAATTAGCCAAAAAATCAAACATAACCTGATATAAATTACGAAACTCAGAATATGATTTAATACAAAGAATTTATAATTCTAAGATATTGATAATTTCTTAAAATAATGAATCCCACATGAGATAATATCATTGTAAATATTTCTGATGCAATAAAACTTGAATTCGAAAATAAATTTACAATGATAATTTTTTCTATAAAATAATTTATAATTACACTATAAATAGGAAGCGTGACTTCATGGGTCTCCATTGTATTCCAACTAACCGTTTCCTGAAAATTCTTTGAGACCTAATAATCCAAAATTGTTCAAGGATCAAATCAATATCATGCTCAAATATTTACTTATTTCTTGAATTCTCCGAAACTTACACTTCTAATTATTACTAATTTAACAAGGATATTGATGACGCCGAATCACTTTCTTCAAGCGCCGGGGAAACTGACGTCTTTCTCTCCGAACTCCTGCAAGAAAAGTTTCCGGAGACCGGATGCTCCGGTGGGAACCCTCCGACGCTCAAGTTAGTCATTCGGGAACAGACGAGAGCCGTCTAACCGAAGGAGGCTAGACCGTTAGAGCTTAACTAGTAGGAAAAAGCTAGAAAAACCAGAGTTCTTGCCTCCTTACTTACAGCGAGAGCGCATGCTTTTATACCTGTTCGAAGATACCCCCTTCCAATCCAGAAGATTGCTAATTTCAAGGTGCCCCATTCGATAACGGACAAAAGATAAGGATAACAGTGACAGATCGTATTGTCGCCGTGCATGTCGGAGGTGTCCTGCATCACCTGTCAGTACGGCCTTACAGGTGTCTGGCATCTGTGGTTATGCCTGGTGCGCGCCATCGCCGGATGTGACCGTGCACAGTCGCGGGCAGGTGGCGGACCGTACTCTGTAACGGGTATGGTCGTGTACAGTGACAGACATACGATGAACCATACGCTGTTATGAGGTATGGCCACACCCTGCAGCAGATGTGCGGTGGATTACATGGTCATGCCAGGTGGCCCGGAGCGGGCCAGATCATGCCTCGGGCACTGTTCATGTAGCCCGAGACCAAGGGGGTCTCGGGGGTTGAGAAACTGTTCATAAGGCCTGGGAGCTGTGGCTTGAGGCCGAGGGTGGACCTCGAGGCCAAGCACTGTTCATGCAGCCCGAGATCGAGGGGGTCTCGGGGGTTGAGATGCTGTTCATAAGGCCCGGGAGCTATGGCTTGAGGCCGAGGGTGGACTTTGAGGCCAAGCACTGTTCATGCAGCCCGAGACGAGGGGGTTTCGGGGGTTGAGATACTGTTCATAAGGCCCGGGAGCTGCGGCTTGAGGCCGAGGGTGGACCTCGAGGCCAAGCACTGTTCATGCAGCCCGAGACCGAGGGGGTCTCAGGGGTTGAGATACTGTTCATAAGGCCCGGGAGCTGTGGCTTGAGGCCGAGGGTGGACCTCGAGGCAAGCACTGTTCATGCAGCCCGAGACCGAGGGGGTCTCGGGGGCTGAGATACTGTTCATAAGGCCCGGAGCTATGGCTTGAGGTCGAGGGTGGACCTCGAGGCCAAGCACTGTTCATACAGCCCGAGACCGAGGGGGTCTCGGGGGTTGAGATACTGTTTATAAGGCCCGGGAGCTGTGGCTTGAGGCCAAGGGTGGACATCGAGGCCAAGCACTGTTCATGCAGCCCGAGACCGAGGGGGTCTCGGAGGTTGAGATACTATTCATAAGGCCCGAGAGCTGTGGCTTGAGGCCGAGGGTGGACCTCGAGGCCAAGCAATGTTCATGCAGCCCGAGACCGAGGGGGTCTCGGGGGTTGAGATACTGTTCATAAGGCCCGGGAGCTGTGGCTTGAGGCCGAGGGTGGACCTCGAGGCCAAGCACTGTTCATGCAGCCCGAGACCTAGGGGGTATCGGAGGTTGAGATACTGTTCATAAGGCCCGGGAGTTGTGGCTTGAGGCCGAGGGTGGACCTCGAGGCTAAGCACTGTTCATGCAGCCCGAGACTGAGGGGGTCTCAGGAGGCCGAGAGGGTCTCCGTCAGTCGCTGTTATCGTTATTCTGACGGCGCTGGATCAGCCATATCAGATGCTCCCTCACCCTGAGACGGAGTGGGCCCACCCAGCAAGGCGAAAGGGGTGTCACCTCCCAATTGGCTGATCCTCGTCCCTTACGAACCGCCCCCAGACACGTATCTCTGGGCGCTGCAATGACTTTACACGGACGTCATGGGGGATGTGAAAGGGCGGCCACTACCATCCGCCCGATCTGCGGCGATCGTCCTCGAGGCAAGGTTGATCCTTCGAAATCTGTGAGAAAGTAGCGCCATCATTGCCCATCATAACGATGACGTTAGTGGCATCCCATCATTGGCCAGAAGCAGATCATATCACACGCCGAGCGATTGTCGAGGCAGCCCAGCCTACGATGAGAGTCCACGTGGCTGACAAGATAAGGCGGTATAATTCGAAACTCAATAAAACTCGGGTGGATGGTTGAATCTGGCCACACTACTCCTGCCATTGTTGTCTTCTTCCTCTGATTCCCTGATTTTCCGCCTTCTGGTCTTTCCTGCAACCTGAGAGCCCGCGCACGCCATTTTCTTCCTCAGGTCAGCTCTTTGTCTCTTC
The DNA here is from genome assembly GCA_900491605.1 of Calamus simplicifolius. NCBI lineage: Eukaryota > Viridiplantae > Streptophyta > Magnoliopsida > Arecales > Arecaceae > Calamus > Calamus simplicifolius. Next base: position 55,926 of record UESW01003493.1, read on the forward strand.
TAGACCTCTATGTTCCTTCTTCCAACAATGAGTTCCCAGTCCTGGACCTCGGAGGACGATTCAGAGGATCGTCCTCCTCCTAAGAGGCTTCATGCTTCTCCTTCTTCTCCCCCTTCTCCTTCACCTCTTCTTGAGTGGTCCTCTGATTCAGAGGACCGCGTCCCTCTGGCACGGCGGCGGGTCACCGGGGAGGCTCCCGCAGGGAGGCGGCTGGCACGACCACAACGAGAAGACGTCGGGCGGAGGCCGGCACCTCCTCAAGGGTGGGGGCGGAATCCTCGGAAGGTGTCGCCTCCACTATGAAAGGCCAGGATTTGGCGAACATCCGGGCCCGTTACCAAATCCCCGGGATGTGGGGCTCTATCTCCCGACCCCCGACGATAGAGTGATCTCATCTCGACCGGGCCGAGTGGCCATTTACAAAATTTTCCTGAGGGTGGGCCTCCGCTTACCCCTTCCTCCTTTTTTTCATAAGCCTCCTTGACTAACTCCTTGACCCCTTCTCAGTTGGTCTCGAACTCCTTTCGGGTCGTTAGTGCCTTCGTCGTCCTCTGTCATCATCTTTACATTATCCCTCGAGTCTCTCTCTTTCGCTCTTTCTACATCCTCCGGGCTCAGAAGGGTTGGTGGCTGTTTCAGCCCCGACCCGGCCGAGTCCTTAAGCTTCTTCTTCTACCTCCATCAAGGGATGGAAATCCCGATTTTTCTTTGCCAATCTTGACCAAGTTAAGTCCCGGTGGGGGGACCCCGACCTTCGAGGTAACATGACTCCCACTGTCCACCCCGGAGACAAGGAAGCGTTGGGGCAGCTGTTGGCTACGATATCCCTCGGTACAACCTGCTTCTAACAGAGGAAAACCTCCAGTCGGCGGGTCTCATCTCCCACCGCGGTAAGCTTCCCTCATACTTAGTCAAAGTCTTCCCCTTTTTTTGACCTCGGCCGATGTTGCACAGCTATGAAGGTCCCGGCCCGCAAACTCATGAAGGCCACTGCCAAGAGGAGGGCCCAGGAGGGGCCGAGTGAGGGGCAGCAAGCACCGGCCCCGAAACGCCCGACAGTGCGGGTGCCCGAGCCACCTGCACTGCAAGAGCCTCCGGTCGCCCCGAAGATTGATCTGACGGCTGACACCCCACCTGAAAGGGTGGTGGCTGAGAGGCAACAACAGAGGGGCCGACCACTAAGGAGCCGGATAGTGGAGGAGCCGCCCACGGAGGAGCCGGCGATAGCGGAGGAATCCCCTGCTCCCCGCGGACCAGTCCCTGCCGAGGTAACAAGGAGCTGGGGTGAGGGACCGTCGGGGACTGCAAGTCCACCCCCGAAGCAGACACGGCAAGCAGCCCCCCGTGCACCGAATCCGAAACCGCGAGGCTGCCGAAGGAAATGGAGCCAGGCCGAGGCTGCGTCGGGACTCCGTTCTGGACGATGGACGCTGGGCAGAGCGGCTCATCTCATCGATCTTTATACCCGAGGTTCAGGAAGAACTTAGCCATTTGAAGGCGGTCTTCCGAGAGTCCTATGCGGCCCTGATCAAAGTAAGTAAACTCGCAGCTCCCCGCTTTTAGATTTCCCTTTTATTTTTCCTCTCTTTTTGACACGAGGCCTGCATGCAGATTGCGAACTCCTTGGCTGCCACAAGGGAGGTCATCCATGGGGAAAGACCCTCATGCGGGAGGCCCAGAGAGAGGCCGAGGAGACCCGCGCTCGAGCGGAGGCAGCCGAGAGGGCCTTGGAATCGGCCAGGACTGCCCGGGCCGATGAGATAAAGGCGGCCAAGAGCGGGCAGAAATTGAGGCCAACCATTTGCGAGTGGCTATCAGCCAGCTGATGGAGGCCGAAAGCGCTGTTGCGGCTAGGGACCTGCATATTTCGGAGTTGACAGCGACCATCCAGGCGGCGAGAATCAAACAGGCAAGGCCGAGGAGAGGGCGAGGAAGGCGAGGAAGGGCAAAGGAGGCCGAGGAAAAGGCGAGGAAAGCTGAGGAGGAGAGGGATCGTGCCCTGGAGGCTGAGAGGGCAGTGGTGGCATCTCTAGCTGCAGAGAGGAAAGCTCGAGCTGCCGAGGTAGAGGCAGCTGTTGAGGCCAGGGCTGCCAGGGTTATTGAAGAGTTTAGGGCATCCGAGCGCTTCACAGACGAGCTGGCCGAAGCTTCGACGGAAGCATATCTTCAAGGGTTCCAGCATGGAAAGGAAAAGGTCGCCCGAGACCTAGACTTTCCATAGGCCCTTGAGGTCGAGCCGGAGCGTCTCTCCGAGGTTGGTTCGTCTGACGATGAACCTGCGCCAGCTGAACCGTGAGCTTCACTTTGTACTTTTTCATTTTTGCAAGTCCGACTTGATCGACGTTTTGTAAGCACTTTCGAGTTAATGAAGTACACTCTTTCCTTCAATGAAATTTGTCTTTATCCAATTGTAACTTTTACCCCGAGTCCTTTGGCTGCCGACGTGGGACCCTTAGGGGCTTCGTCGGTACTGAGGAGTAACCTTTAATTCATTCTCGAATTTCGACTTAGCCACATAGGACCGAATCCTAGAGTCGAGGAGTATGGACTCCTGGTGATCAATGGAGCACCGGACTCGGAAGGCTAAGATTGACTCGAGCTTCCAGGGGCTTCTTGCACATCGCTCTTCAATGGTACACTGGGCTTTGTGCCTGGCTGGCCCAGGCTTTCTGTGCGACCGGGGTCGGCTTTAGCTGTTGAGAGCTGATGGTACATCGCTCTGCCAGTGGTACACTGGGCTTTGTGCCTGGCTGGCCCAGGGCTTTCTGTGCCGACCGGGGTCGGGCTTTAGTTGTTGAGAGCCGATGGTACATCGCTCTGCCAATGGTACACTGGCTTTGTGCCTGGCTGGCCCAGGGCTTTCTGTGCCGACCGGGGTCGGGCTTTAGCTATTGAGAGCCGATGGTACATCGCTCCGCCAGTGGTACATTGGGCTTTGTGCCTGGCTGGCCCAGGGCTTTTTGTGCCGACCGGGGTCAGGCTTTAGTTGTTGAGAGCCGATGGTACATCACTCTGCCAGTGGTACATTGGGCTTTGTGCCTGGCTGGCCCAGGGCTTTTTGTGCCGACCGAGGTCGGGCTTTAGTTGTTGAGAGCGATGGTACATCGCTCTGCCAGTGGTACACTGGGCTTTGTGCCTGGCTAGCCCAGGGCTTTCTGTGCGACCGGGGTCGGACTTTAGTTGTTGAGAGCCAATGGTACATCGCTCTGCTAGTGGTACACTGGCTTTGTGCCTGGCTGGCCCAGGGCTTTCTGTACCGACCGGGGTCGGGCTTTAGTTGTTGCGAGCCGATGGTACATCGCTTGCCAGTGGTACACTGGGCTTTGTGCCTGGCTGGCCCAGGGCTTTCTGTGCCGACCGGGGTCGGGCTTTAGTTGTTGAGAGCCGATGGTACATCGCTCTGCCAGTGGTATACTGGGCTTTGTGCCTGGCTGGCCCAGGGCTTTATGTGCTGACCGGGGTTGGGCTTTAGTTGTTGAGAGCCGATGGTACATCGCTCTGCCAGTGGTACACTGGGCTTTGTGCCTGGCTGGCCCAGGGCTTTCTGTGCCGACCGGGTCGGGCTTTAGTTGTTGAGAGCCGATGGTACATCGCTCTGCCAGTGGTACACTGGGCTTTGTGCCTGGCTGGCCCAGGCTTTCTGTGCCGACCGGGGTCGGGCTTTAGTTGTTGAGAGCCGATGGTACATCGCTCTGCCAGTGGTACACTGGGCTTTGTGCCTGCTGGCCCAGGGCTTTCTGTGCCGACCGGGTCGAGCTTTAGTATTGAGAGCCGATGGTACATCGCTCTGCCAGTGGTACACTGGGCTTTGTGCCTGGCTGGCCTAGGGCTTTCTGTGCCGACCGGGGTCGGCTTTAGTTGTTGAGAGCCGATGGTACATCGCTCTGCTAGTGGTACACTGGGCTTTGTGCCTGGCTGGCCTAGGGCTTTCTGTGCCGACTGGGGTCGGGCTTTAGCTGTTGAGAGCCGATGGTACATCGCTCTACTAGTGGTACACTGGGCTTTGTGCCTGGCTGACCCAGGGCTTTCTGTGCCGACCGGGTCGGGCTTTAGTTGTTGAGAGCCGATGGTACATCGCTCTGCCAGTGGTACACTGGGCTTTGTGCCTAGCTGGCCCAGGGCTTTCTGTGCCGACCAGGGTCGGGCTTTAGTTGTTGAGAGCCGATGGTACATCGCTCTGCCAGTGGTACACTGGGCTTTATGCCTGGCTGGCCCAGGGCTTTCTGTTGAAAAACGGATGCTAGAACTCGAGTTCATTGATGTGAAATGAGGGGTGAAAACTCAAAAGAATACAAGCATGGTATTTAGTGTAAGAAAAGAATGCACTACTGATAGTACCGACGGAGGTTGTCGGCATTCCACGTCCGAGGGAGCGCCTCCCATCCAGCTCTGCAATCTTGTATGCTCCATGACAAAGTACTTCGGTGATTCGGTAGGCCCCTTCCAATTGGAGCTAGCTTGCCTCCTTCCGTCGGCTTTGAGACCTCGGCTCGTCGAAGGATCAGGTCTCTCGGCAAGAAGGTCTTGGGGCGCATGCGGGCATTGTAATATTTGGCAGCTCGTTATCGGTAGACCGCCATCTGGAGCTGCGCCCGGTCTTGCACTCCTCCACCAGATCAAGGTTAGCTCGCAACCGGTCCGGGTTACCTTCCTCACTGTATGACTCCACTTGCGGGCTCGGGGAGCCTATCTCCACTGGGATGACAGCTTCGGACCCGAAGACCAGACTGAATGGGGTCTCTCCGGTGGGAGCTCGTGGCGTTGTGTGGTAGGCCCATAGCACACTATGGAGCTCCTCCACCCATCGTCCCTTACAACCATCCAGTCGGGTTCTCAGTCCTTGAAGAATGATGCGATTGGCTACCTCGGCCGCTCCATTGGTCTGGGGGTGCCCGACGAAAGTGAATCTCTGGTGGATGTCCAGTTTGGTATAGAATCCTCGGAAGGGTGCGTTGTCAAACTGCGGCCATTATCGGTGGCCATAGTGTGTGGTAGCTCGAACCGACATATGATAGACTTCCAAAAGAAGGATCTCACCTTGCTCTCAGTGATCTTAGCAAGGGCTTCGGCCTCAATCCACTTGGTGAAGTGGTCAATGGCCACTAGGAGGAACTTGCGCTGCCCGGAGGCTGGAGGGAACGGTCCCAAGTTGTCTATACCCCACTGAGCAAAGGGCCAAGGCGCCGCCAGGGGGTCAGCTGAGATGTCGGCTGCCGCTGAAAATTAGCGTGGCGTTGACAGCTATCACACTTCTTAATAAGCTCGGCCGCGTCCTCCCTCATAGTCAGCTAGTAGTACCCCTGTCGCAGGGCCTTGTAAGCTAGGGCTCTGCCCCCAGGTGATTTCCGCAGATGCCCTCATGGATTTCCCGCAAGATGTAGTCTGCTTCGACTGGTCCGACGCACTTAAGGACCGGGTATGAAAATGATCTTCGATAAATCTTCCCGTCCATCATCAGGAACTTCGGGGCCCACCGTCTGAGCAGTCTGGCCTCAGCGGGGTCTTCTGGGAGAGTGTCGTCGGTCAAATATCGGACGTAGGAGTCCACCCATGAGGGCCCTCTCTCAACCGGCAGTGCTTCGTCCGCAACTTCAATGCTTGGGGTTTGCAGGTGCTCCACATACATTCTTCTCAGGGTTCCGTCGGCCGAGGTGGCCAAACGGGACAGCGCGTCGGCCCTAGCATTCTCCGCTCGGGGAATATAGCTGACGCGGAAGTAAGAGAACCGAGAAGCTTGAGACAGCACCTTGCTCAGGTAACGAGACATGGTCGAGTCTCTAGCTTTCTATTCCCCAGTAACCTGTCCAAAAATAAGTTGGGAGTCCGTGAAGGCCCTCAGGAGCCCTGCACCGAGCTCCTCAGCCAGCCTCATTCCCGCCAACAGGGCTTCATACTCCGCTTGGTTATTAGTGGCCGGGAACTAAAACCGAAGGGCATACTCCACCACCTCCCCTCGGGGCTCGCAAGGATGAGCCCGGCTCCGCTTCCCTGAGAATTTTTCGCTCCATCCACATGCAAGATCCAGTCTTCCTTCTCAGTTTCCTCGGTCGAGGAGGGCTCCATGCGCACCTCCGGACGCGAGTCCTCCGAACACTCCTCGGTCCAAGTACACTCGATCAAGAAATCAGCTAACACTTGAGACTTCATGGCAAACCTTGGCCGGATAGATAGGTCGAACTCGCTCAGCCTAATGGCCCACTTGGCTAACCGACCAGAGGTGTCAGGACGGGACAAGATGGTCCGAAGAGGTTGGTTCGTGAGCACCACGATAGGATGAGCTTGGAAGTAGGGTCGGAAGCATTGGGCAGAGACCAACAAGGCAAAAATGATTTTCTCGGTCCTGGAATATCTGGTCTCAGCATCATGAAGTACATTGCTGGTGTAGTAGACCGGCTTCTGCACTCCATCGGCATCCATGCACAAGCACAGAACTGACAACCTCGGGGGAGGCTGTAAGGTACAAGAAGAGCTCCTCTCTGCCCCTTGGCTTGGACAACAGCGGGGGAGTGGATAGAAATTGTTTCAGCTCTTCGAAGGCATCCTGACATTCCTTTGTCCACTCGAAGCTGTTGACCTTTCGCAGCGCCTTAAAGAAGAGCAGCACCTTTCTGCCGATCATGACATGAAGCGACTCAAGACCGCCACCCTCCCGGTTAGGCGTTGCACCTCCTTCTTATTAGCTGGGGGCCTCATATCCAAGATAGCCCGGATCTTGTCGAGATTGGCTTCGATCCCCCGCTGGGTTACCATAAAGCCCAGGAACTTGCCTACCGCCACCCCGAAGGCATACTTGCGAGGGTTCAGTCTCATCCAGTACCAGCGCAAGTTGTTGAAGGTTTCTGCGAGATCGGCGACGTGGTCTGCAGCATTGGTGCTCTTGGTCAGCATATCATCCGCATATACTTCCATGTTATGCCCGATCTGGTCCTCAAAGACCTTATTCATCAACCTCTGATAGATGGCTCCGGCATTCTTCAGCCCAAACGGCATCACCTTGTAGCAGTAAATCCTTTTTTAGTAATAAAGGAAGTAGCTTCTTCATCAGCTGGGTTCATCCTGATTTGGTTGTACCCCAAAATGCATCCATGAAGCTAAGAGTTTGGTGCCCGACGTCGCGTCCACTAGCTGGTCGATCCGGGGCAGTGGGAAGCTATCTTTGGGGCACGCCTTGTTAAGATTAGTGAAGTCCACGCACATCCTCCAGCTCCCGCTAGCCTTGCGAACCATCACAACATTCGCTAGCCAGTCGGGGTAGTGCACCTCACGGATGTGACTGCGGCCAACAGCTTTCGCACCTCCTCGTCCACGGCCTTCTGTCTATCAGGGCGAAGCTCCTCTTCTTCTGCCGAATGGGTCGCACTCTATCTGATATTGAGTCGGTAGGTAATCGCTTCTTCCGGAATGCCGAGCATATCGGATGCCGACCAGGCAAAGACATCAGCGTTGGCCCGCAAGAAAGTGAGGAGCTGGCCATGAGCCTCCTCCAGGAGTAGGGCTCCGATCTGGATCATCTTTGTTGGGTCCTCTCCAAGAGGAAAAGCAAGCAGACGCTCGACGGGCTCCCTCTTCTCTCCAGGTCCGAGGGTCCAGCGCTTCCGGTGCAGGTGTCACTCTCTGTGGACTAGAGGCCATGTGGTAGCAAAGTGGGGGCGGGCTCTGCTCTCCCCGCATCTCCTCGACCCTTCACTGGTGGGAAACCTCACGAGGAGCCTCTTAGTGGATATGACAGCGTCCAAAAGATTGAGCCCGGGCCGCCCGAGGATGGCATTATAGCGAGGGGCACTCGGACCACCAAGAAGTTCGTGAAGACTGTACTTTGGTGGAGCCATGCCAGCCATGACAGGAAGAGTGATCTCCCCGACCTTCACGGAATCTCCGGTGAACCCCATCAAAGGCGTGGCGATGGGCCGAAGCAGGTCGGGTGACAGGTTCATGCAAACAAAAGCATCATAATTCAAAACATCCACCGAGCTCCCACTATCAACCAGAATTCTTTTTATAGGATGCTTAGCAATCGTCATGGACACGACGATGCTGTCGTCATTTTTATTTACCACACCATCTAAGTCCCTTTCAGAAAAAGGGATTACAGAATCTAACTCTTCCTCCCCGCGGCCTCTTGGGTGGGCCACCTGCCCCCCAAGAAACATCGCCACCATCTTCTTAGTTGGTGCATTGTCGATCACCGGTAGCGAAGGCGCCGACGGACCAGGGGCATCCGGGTTATTCCTTCGAACGAACTTCCCCAGATGGCCACGCTGGATAAGATCCTCTATCGCCTTCTTCAGCTGGCGACAGTCTTTGGTGTCGTGGCCATGATCCCGGTAATAGCGGCAGTAGAGGTTCTTGTTGCGGGGGATTTTTGGGTTCATCGGAGGTGGGCGTTGAAGATAAGACTCACCTTCTATCTCAGTAAGATGTGCGATATAGGGGCGAGCAGAGGAGTGTAGGGCCCGTCTCTCTGCGCAGGAGCTCGAGGACGGTTGTCTGGTCAGCGGGGAGGTTCGGGCTTCCTGGGTCGAACTTCAACAGGCTTAGGGTGAGCCAGCTTCTTGAGGACACTCCCGCTAGCCTCGCATCGAGAGGAGTCAGCCTCGTCGGCGCGGATATATTTCTGGGCCCGGGTCAAAAGTTCGGCGTAAGAACTGGTGGCTTCTTGTCGAGGGAGTATGCGAAGCGGACGGACGGAGCCCTCGCTTCAAAGCCAGAGTGGCTACTGAGTCTTCAAGATTGTAGACTTCCAGGGTTGCCTCCTTGAACCGAGCAACGTAATCCCGCAAGGACTCGCCGCACTTCTACTGGACAACGAAGAGGCTATCAGCTACCCTTGGAATCTTCGGCAGGCATCAAAATGGGCTATGAAGGCCCTCTCCAGTTGATGGAAAGAATCAATACTCCGCGGCAGCAGGCAGAGTACCAAGCTCGAGCAGCTTTCTTCAGGGTGGCAGGGAAGGCGATACACATGAGTGAATCAATGGCCCCCTGAACCTGCATGAGAACCTTGTAACTTTCTAGGTGGTCCAGGGGATCCGTGGTCCCATCATATGGATCCAGCTGAGGGAGGCGGAACCGGGTGGAGATGGGCTCTTCCATGATATGGTGGGACAGCGGAGGATGGCTGTCATAGTCCGCCTCTGGTAGGTGGGTGATCCGGCGGCTAAGTTCCTCCAACATTGGTTATACTCATCGAGTCGACGCTCGGCTCGACGGGCTATCCTGCCATCGTAGGACCCCTCCCCCGAGGATTCTTAGGACGGGGAAGAGTGACGGCGATGTCGGCGAGGGCGTTCTGCCTCCTTCCCATGTCGCCGCTTGGGAGAAACGCTGGCGTGACGAGAAGGCGATCGGGGTCTTTTGGAGGCTCCCCGGTGGTGAGGTTTGGGCGAAGCATGGCGATGGTGAGCCTCCGGGACCGGCGATCTCCTTCGGGAGGAATGTTGGCTGGGTTGCACCACCCCCTGAACTGATGGAATGGCTCCGGCTGCCGCGGGATCGCCTGCTGGTGCCGTAGACCTTGGACCACCGCCGCCAAGGACTGAACTTGCGTGGCTAGGGCGGCAAGCCAATCTTCCTGAAGCTGTCGTGAGGGGGCGTAGGGACATCGACTGGGGGAGCGAAAGGTCCAGCCGCCTGGAGGTGCGGCGGTGCAGGGGCATCGGCTGGGGGGGCAAGGGGCCAACCGCCATCAAATCTACTACTTGACGCTACCCCCCTGCCACTAACAGAGCCCCCTTTCGCACGGGTCGTCACCATGGCTTAAGAGCTTGGGGAGGGAGAGATTGCAGATCGCTGGTTCGATATCTTTCTCTTCCCCCTACCTGGCGCGCCAATCTGATGACGCCAAGTCACTTTTTTCAAGCGCCGGGGAAACGGACGTCCTTCTCACCGAACTCCTGCAAGAAAAGTCCCCGGAGACCGGATGCTTCGGTGGGACCCTCCGACGCTCAAGTTAGTCACTCGGGAACAGACGAGAGCCGTCTAACCGAAGGAGGCTAGACCGTTAGAGCTTAACTAGTAGGAAGAAGTTAGAAAAACCAGAGTTCTTGCCCCCTTACTTACAGCGAGAGCACATGCTTTTATACCTGTTCGAAGATACCCCTTCCAATCAAAAAGATTGCTGATTTCAAGGTGCCCCGTTTGATAACGGACAAAAGATGAGGATGACAGTGACAGATCGTACTGTCACCGTGCATGTTGGAGGTGTCTGCATCACCTGTCAGTACGGCCTTACAGGTGTCTGGCGTCTGTGGTTATGCCTGGTGCGTGCCATAGCCGGATGTGACCGCGCATAGTCATGGGCAGGTGGCGAACCATACTCTGTAATGGGGTATGGTCGTGTACAGTGATAGACATATGATGGACCATACACCGTTATGAGGTATGGCCACACCATGCAGCAGATGTGCGGCGGATTACGTGGTCGTGCCAGGTGGCCCGGGGCGGGCCAGATCATGCCTCGGGCACTGTTCATGCAGCCCAAGACCAAGGGGGTCTCGGGGGTTGAGATACTGTTCATAAGGCCCGGGAGCTGTGACTTGAGACCGAGGGTGACCTCGAGGCCAAGCACTATTCATGCAGCCCGAGACCGAGGGGGTCTCGGGGGTTGAGATATTATTCATAAGGCCCGGGAGTTGTGGCTTGAGGCCGAGGGTGGACCTCGAGACTAAGCACTGTTCATGCAGCCCGAGACTGAGGGGGTCTCAGGATATCCCGATCTGATACAATAGATATGGAATACCATGAAGCCTCACAATAGATATGGGAATACCATGAAGCCTCACAATTTGCTCAATATACATGTTGGCCAATCTCTCACTGGAGATCCCAACCTTAAATGGCAAGAAATGGGCTGACTTTGTCAATATGTCTACAATGACCCATACTGCATCATTGCTCCTAGGGGTCTTAGGCAGACCAGTCACGAAGTCCATTATGATCTTCTCCCATTTCCATTGTGGAATCATCAGAGATTGAAGGGGTCCCGCAGGCCTTTGATGCTCAGCCTTCACTTGCTGACATACTAAACATTTTGCCACATACTGAGCAATCTCTCTTTTCATTCCCTTTCATCAAAAATTTTCTTTTAGGTCTTTGTACATCTTGGTACCTCCTGGGTGTATATATAGGGAGAATAGTGGGCCTCCCTCAGAATCTCTGCCCTTAGTTCCTCCACATTTGGCACACAGAGCCTATCATCAAATCTCAGGGATCCATCCTCCATTATAGAAATTCATTTTGGACCCCTGACTCCACAGCTTCCTTAATCTTTTGCAGGTCCAAGTCTTCTTTTTGGAGGACTTGATCCTGTCTAACAGAGTTGGTTGGAGTACAAGCGCTGCCACAAGCCCATCGGACCGTTGTACTCGCAACTCAACCTCCAGCTTCTCAAGGTCCCTCTGGATGTGAGGCTGAGAAGTGATCACAGAAGCTAACTCCGAGGAGGACTTCCTACTCAGGGCATCAGCTACAACATTGGCCTTTCCTGGATGATAGTGCAGGTTCAGGTCATAATCTTTTAGTAGCTCCATCCACCTCCTTTGCCTCAAGTTTAACTCCTTCTGAGTGAAGATGTATTTCAGACTTTTGTGGTTTGTGTACACATCACGTGCCTCTCCATATAGATAATGCCGCCAGATCTTTAAGGCAAAAAATCACAGCGGCCAACTCCAGGTCATGAGTAAGATAATTTTGCTCGTATGGCTTTAGCTGTCTGGAGGCATAAGCTATCACCTTCTTATTTTGCATCAAAACACATCCCAATCCCTTCCGAGAAGCATCCGTGTATAGGGTGAATCCTTCAGATCCTGACGAAAGGTAAGGATGGGGGCTAATACTAGGCGTTGCTTCAACTCCTGGAAACTTCTCTCACACTCTTCGGTCCAGTCAAACTTCGCTTGCTTTTCGGTCAACGAGTCAAGGGTAGAGCAATGCGAGAGAAGCCCTCCACGAATCTGCGATAATATCCAGCCAGCCCCACGAAGCTTCTGACATCAGATACATTAGAAGGCCGACTCCAGTTTACAACTGTCTCAATCTTCTTCGGGTCTAGTTATGCCATTTTTAGATATTATATGACCTAATAATGATACTTGACTCAACCAGAAGTCACACTTCTGCAGCTTGGCATAAATCTTCTTCTTCCGAAGAGTTTGCAGAACAATCTTCAGGTGGTCCACATGCTTCTTTTGGCTTTTAGAATACACCAGGATGTCATCAATGAAAACCACTACAAACTAATCCAAGTATGGCTTAAAGATTATGTTCATCAAGTCCATGAATGCTGCCAGGGCATTAGTCAACCCAAACGGCATCACTAAGAACTTATAGTGGCCATACCTAGTTCTGAATGCTGTCTTAGGCACATCTCCAGCCTTGACCTTGAGTTGATGGTCTCTTGACCGAAGATCAATCTTCGAGAATACCTGAGCTCCTTGGAGTTGATCAAATAGATCATCAATCCTCGACAAGGGATACTTGTTATGTACTGTTACCTTATTGATTTCTCGATAATCAATGCAGAGCCGAAGACTTCCATCTTTCTTTTTGACAAATAATACATGAGCACCCCAAGGAGAAACACTAGGCCTGATAAATCCCCGGTCTAGGAGCTCCTGCAATTGGCCCTTCAGCTCTTTTAGCTCAGTTGGGGCCATGCGATAAGGGCCTTGGATATAGGTCCAGTGCCAGGGACCAAATCAATGGTGAACTTAACTTCTCGGTCTGGAGGCAATTTGGTCAAATCATCCGGGAAGACATCAGGAAACTCCATAGCCACTGGAATATCCTCCAACTTGACATCTTCCTACTGAAGGTCCTTTACCACAGCAAGAAACCCTTGGCCACCTTTCTTCAAATATTTGGCAACCTGCAGTGCTAACACAAACATTGAGGCTAGGTGTTCCTGGCTTCCAGTAAAACTGAATTTAGGCTGATTAGGGATTTTGAAGATCACCATTTTCCTAAAACAGTCTACTGAAGCATGATAGGAGGCCAACCAGTCCATCCCAAGGATAACATCGAAGGACTTCAGTGGAAGGACGATTAGATCAGCCTCCAACTTCTTGTCGCCCATATTGATCTGGCAGGATCTGCATACAGACTCCACCCTCATAACATCTCTATTTGGGAATGCAATGTGTAACTCTTGTTCTAGGGGAACAGGTATCAACGATGCATTATTGGCAAGATAAGCATCAGATATAAACGAATGCATGGCACCCGGATCTACTAAAGTTTGAGCAGAAGTGTTGCCTACTTTAAATGTCCCTAATCACAAAGTTTAGATTGTCTTAGATGCCATATTGCTTATCCTATTTATCATTCATGATCAATGCATTATATCGCATATGAACGAAATAATCTTAAAGGAGTACTTAAGTAACAGGCGTACCTGCCACAACGGAGTTAGAAACGGCAGTATCCTGTTGGGTGATGGTGAAGACCCTTCCCTGGGTCCTCGGTTGCTGCTGCTGGTTCATCCCCAGATTTGGAGAAGGCAGCTGATCTCTCCGAAGGGACAAATGGCCATCTTGTGATCCACTTTCCCACAAATGAAGCAAGCACCTTTCAGCCCATGGCACCGCCTGCTTGGGTGGAAGTTCCCACAGTGAGGGCAACGGATCTCCTTACCCTTCGGTCCTGAGGGGGGCTGATATGCATCTTTCTTCTTGGCCTGCCCCGAAGACTGACCCAAAGGAGACCCCTTCCTCTTCCTCTGTAGCTCACACTCCCTCTGGTTCCTATTCATGTCTCTTTCGATCATCAGGGCTTTGCTCACCACAGCACAATATGTGAGAGTTCAAATGCATTGACTGCTTGCCTCAGTTTGGGTCG